>BRDA01002525.1:56721-68066 GCA_036984385.1 Crenuchus spilurus
ATGTCTGATACTGATTATGTAAAGCTGCTTTGTGACAATGTCCATTGTAAAAAGCGCTATATAAATAAATTTTGATTGATTGATTGATTGAGTTTAAAAAACTGCACTTTGAAATAATAATGTTTAAGAGACAGTAAATAGACAAAATTTTCCATCGGGAGAAATTTAAGTGAGCACTTAAACACTTATTGTAATGCATTGTAAAGCTCTTATATTGTGTATAATTGAGTAGCTTTCCTTCTTTCTAGGTATTAGTGATGGTTTAGTTCTAACAGTGTCTGAACTGAAGAGTAGTTTGGACTCTAACCTGTCTGTACTAGCTGAGATAATTCTCTTAATGTAAACAAAGCACTTTTGTACGTCGCTCTGTTGTTTATGCATTTCATTTTTCTAAAAATGTTATCAAAATATTTTCAGGAAAAATCACCAAAAAAAATCTGTTCAAGTGTAAGCCCTTTACGCTCATGAACAAAAATGAAAGAAGAGATTTTATGAGCAATCTGCGAGAAAGAAGTGCTGTTTAATGCTGATGCTCTGACTGCAGAGTCTTGCCTGAGGAAGGCCATCAGGGCTTTACTAGCTCTTTGCATGCGTGGATCTGCCCACAACATTCACAGCAATAACGTGGGCAATGTTGCATGTAGGTCGAGTGAGTTCAGGGCCAGTTTTAACCCACTTTTCAAGGAAAGTGTTTGTTTTCTTTTCCCCAGCTGCTGCTACTCGACAAGCTCTGTTGCCTTTCTAGCAGTCATTTCTTGTTTAACATGCATGCATGAGCTCGGATGTCCGAGTCAGTAGGACAGTGGCAGAGTGAAGGTCACTGTGTGACTGACCTCACATCAGCTAGTAAATAGGATCCATCAGCTTTGCAAAAGGAATTCAGCATTAAAGTAATTACAACAGCACAGTTCATTGTTTTAATATCTTTTTATATTATCTGCAATATCGATCCTGCTCATAGCTCCAATATGCAAATAGTCTTTTATATGTTTATGGCCCTCAATGTTTTAATTTTCACATTAACAGTTAATCATAATGTTTTTTAATCTATTTTAAATTCTTGGCTCACTCAAAAAATCATATTTACACAATTTTCCACTTATCCTATCAAAGTCATATCAACCAAGACATGTTGTTAAATGTTATGCGTTTAGTTTAAAGCTGGAGCTGCAAGGCTATTGTGGCTAATGAACACCAGAACTCTGTAGTCACCTAAAAAAAAAAATGGCCTAGTGGTAAGGAGTTTTTGCAGTTCCTATGCACTGATTGTTTGCAGTCACTTTATAATTGGTCTCAATTTTATGATGCATGTATTATAATACATGTATGAGGGGGGCAGCCATGGCCTAGTGGTAAAGATCTGGTCTTGTGACCAGAAGGTCACTGGTTCGATCCCCAGACAGGACATGACTGAAGTGCCCTTGAGCAAGACACCTAACCCCCTAACTGCTCTCCGGGCGCCAGGGGATAAGGGCTGCCCACCGCTTCGGGCACAAATTCTCACAGCCTAGTGTGTTCACTAGTGTGTGTGTGTGTGTGTTTCACTGCACGAATGGGTTAAATGCTGAGGTCAAATTCCGTTGTGTGAAAAATCACATTGGCTAAATTTGTTGATCTTAATCTTAAAAGATTTCCATTAAAATCAACTCAGCCTCATTAAACAGCATCAACTTCTCAAAAATTCTACATTTCCAGCTCCAGCAGCAGTTTTTGTTCACTTTAATAGCCCTAACAGTCATAAATCACATCTAAATAAATGAAAATAGCCAACATTGGTATTCCATGTCCATATTCTACACAGTTCAAACGAAGGTAAATATGATCTTGCATGAGCTTTGCCTTTCTAGTTCATTGTTCACAATCTGTAAATTACTTTTTTTGCAGGTTTATGGCTTTAAGCATTCTCAAGAGAGAGTTGGGTAATCATTATTCAACAATTAACCATCCTGCTAACTAGGTTAGTTGCATGTGAATATCATGGCCCTGAGGTTGAAGAGGGGGCTTAATACTCTCTAATCTAATGGTGTCTGCTTATTCATGAGACAGAAAATGTGTCTAAAATCATTGCTATTCCAGCAGGCATATGGATTATGCTCAGATCCCGGGTTAATGAATACAAATCTCCCTCACTGTCTCTCTTTGCGTCAATATCTCATTGCCACCAAAAGGATAATTACTAAGTAATGCACCATGACGTTTAACTGCCATGGTGTCATGCATTCAAAATAGAGCATGAGAGTGTGTGTAATCTTCAAAGAGAAAAAAATAGTTGTGACTGGATTCTTTCCATGGTCACACCTTCTAATCGACACCAGTTGAAAACTATTTAACATACTCTTCCAGCACAGGCCTTAAATCAAAGCAGCTAATCCATTTTGACCTTTTTGAAGTCCGTGGTGTTCAGAAAGTTTGCCCTATATGAGTCTTGGTTGGAAAATCTCCAATAATCTCATAAATTTACTAAATTTTGTTTGGATAAATGTAAATGCTATCCTCTGTAAAAACAGACTTGAGCATACCACTCTACATCCAAGATGCCTTTTACAAAGGCGTTATTACATTCCAGATAGTTGTAGGAGGTGGAGGCACAGGAACATTCATAAGCAAAAACTGCTGTCAGCTGCTCTTCTTCACAGCAGTAAGAGAAAGAGACGATGCAGATAATGAACTGTCCTTATATCTTCGGACTATACAGCTCTGGATGTCAGCTGACAGCAGCGATTAGTTTCTCCTTCATCATGTTTAACACTTGACTGCCTGAAGCTCTGTTCCAACCTACATGCTTTTAGATGCATAGTTAGGAGTCAACATTTTTCTCCTTTAACCCTCTGGAGTCTGAGGGCGTTTCAAACACTGATGTAGTCTGACAGTAAGAGGGTCATAAATCTATATTCTGATTAAATCTGCTCTAAACTTAAACTTTCCAAAAACCTGTTTTCAGATGTGCTGATATATTGTGAAAAAAAAACACTCTAAACATTTCTAGCCAAGACTTTTGAGCTCAGAACTGAATAAACAGAGGTGTTGGTTGCACACGGCTCATTACAGTGTATATTATGAATATTTATGGGATAGATGTGAGGTGAGGTGTAAAGTCTTTGTTCAGGTGAGCACTCAGGAGAGCGCCTTTTTTTTCCCACATATTCCTGGGCCGCTAATCCACCACTGGTATGTCTGGAATTACCATGGCATCACCATATGAATGGCAAATGCTTATAAGCACTAGAACTCAATAGTCACCCAAATAGTCCTTTCTGTAAAAACACAGCATCGCAAAGTCTATTAACCTGTCCAAACCACACCCTGGTCTTAATTAAGAAATATTACTACTCACTACTTCAGTTCAAAACTATCTGAAGCTAAATTTGAACTTCAAACATGTCTTGGCTGACTGACAACATCTGAGGTAAGTGAAAAAAATATGTAAATATCATTTCTGGATGAAGCAGGAAATTATACAACCTTGCTAGTACTACTCTAAAGCCATTAAGCTGATCCAGTGTATGATTCAATTATGAAAATTCAGAGTATGTTCATGTATTTTCCAGCCTAACTGGGAACATAGGGACTATATAAGTAAATTGAGTAAAATAAGGCTTACAGGGGCATGTGGCTCCTCAAAGGAAACAATGCTCAATGGGATCTTGCAGCGCCCAAATTCCTGAGATTCCACTTTTATCAGTCTGTGTTTTGGAGACACAATCTTGACCTCCACACCATTGGGCAGAACCGTCCCAAATGCAGGGAATGGCTCAGTGGTGCCCTGACCGTTCTGGGCCCGGTTCTCTGAAGGTTCGTAAGGATCCTCAAAGTCCAGTTCTTTCTGGGCACGGTATGCACGGAGTATCTCGCTCTCTGTGTAGTCAGGCTTGGGTGGCTGCGGGGGTCCTTTCCTGCTGCCAAAACTCAGGTAATCTTTCAACCACTTTGCCATGGGTCTATACAAGAGACAGGTTTAAAGGAAACATGTAAAAGGAGTTTATACAGTTTTTGATTTGTCCTAATTGCAGCCGATCAGGCACATGTGGTGTCTGAAGTTCTTTAGCTTTGCACTGGACTCAAACTAAAAAAGTAATAGTAGTTTATAACCCAGCAGAATGTTACGTTTCAGTCCAAAAGTAAACTTTTTTGGACACAAAGCATGAAAAGCAACATTTCATTTTGGTTGACCTATTACATTAAATTAATAAACCACTCTTGAAACTAGTGCTGGGCGATAAAACGATATCGATTTTTTTCACAATAATTTTTCCCTCCATGACGACGATAAGCCGGGACAGTAGAATTTGATAAGCATTAACGTTTGTTTTTCCATTTCACGTCTAAGCAGCTTGACAGTGAGTTCAGAAGTCTAATACTGCTGCTTGTTAGCTCCTCCTCACCAGCACCGCCAAAATGCACTGTTGTGTTTAGGTTGTTGTGTCCTGGTCTGTTTGTGTGAGAAGGAGAAGGAGGGGGGCTCGCTGTGTGTGTGTGTGTGTGTAGTGCTAGCATTAGCCTGTTAGCTAGGCTCTCTAGCCTGTTGTTATTTTGGAGTGGATGCGGCCGACAGCAATCATTGTATTTTCAACAATAAAGTGACGACTGTAAACGTCTTTCTCGTCAATCCTTTCAACGCGTCCAGCCAGACGCTGCAATATTATGTTCTGACAATAAACAATTAGATATTTTAAATAGTAACATTTCATGTATTTAGTATGATGTTTTTAGAAAAACTTATAAAACTATGACAGTGTTAGAAAATGTAATATCGTGATAATTATCGAGATTGATCAATATAGAAACATTTATCGTGATAACATTTTTGGCCATATCGCCCAGCTCTACTTGAAACATTTCCACTATTGTGGGTTTTACAAATAATAAACCGCATATTAAATATAATGAATGAATGAAAGACCTCACTTAGCCTACACAATGAGTCTTCATTAGTATTCCCATGATGCCAAAAAAGATAATCATATGTTTTTGCAAGTTACACATTGCACACTTTCTGGAAAACTTGGCAAATAGTAGTGAACGCACTATGTATAAGGATTAATTATATGCCCAATTCACCAATGCTTGAAAAGTCTAACACATTGCACTGAAATTGATTATCAGAATTTTATGTGGGTTATAAATTGCCTGTGGAAAGTATGAAAATAATAGTAAATGCAATGTTCATAAGGAATAAATACCTTTAATACGTCCAGTTCATTGATGCCTTAGAACATCTAACTCCTGTCTGTGGAAGTCTAGTAAAAAGCACAAATAAAGGAGACTCAGTGAGAAATATTTACAAATTTTAACCACTTACTCAAATGTAGTCAATCACTCAAGACATGTCCGGAGTCCAAACTTTGCTTCTTCAGTTTAGAACGGGAGCTGTAAGGCTAACGTTGCTAACAAACAAAGAACACAATAGTCATATAAACAGCATTCAATCAGCAAGACCTCTTTTAACCCATTCTAACTACATCCAGGTCTTAATTAAGGTCTCACAGAGGTTTTGGACACAGTATGTCTTAGTGTGAACTATAAAAAGGACACACTTGAGTGGTCTGAAGTGACTGCCTGTGGTAATGAAATTGTATTCATTGTATAGTTCATTATGTGTCCTAAACCATGGTTAGTCTGAGAGAGTGGGTTTAGAGAAATTGTAGTGATGTATTTACTCACAAACAGCTATTTAGTTCTCTTTTGCAATCTAGTGCTTTAAATTAAATAAGCAATTAAAGAAGCAAAATTTGGATTCTGAACATGAACATTTTTGAAAATCCATCTTCAAATGCAAACATTGATTTCTGAAGTCCGTAGATGCCATATCAGCCTCTGTTGGCTGATCCATGTTTCGCTGTTTCTTTCTGATATATTATCAACAACCTTCACATACTATAAATTATATTTGTGCAATTAGGTCTAGCATAGTGTAGTGTGTATTATATTTATACACGAGGGGGAGTAAAAAAAAAATCTGCACTTGAGTTATATTACAACTTCTGATGTTCCAACGTCAGTTCATTTATGTCTGCAGTGCAAAGAAATATGGCTGTTCATCTTATCATGCGCACTAAAGAAGAGCAGCGTGCACTGACTGAGTATGGAATGGAAACACTATCAATCACCCACCAAGAAAAAGCTCAAAAGTCAAAATCAGCTGGAAAAGTGATGTTTTCTGGGTCTGAAAGAAGCCATAAGAGGATGGACATCCAGGTCTGATGAAGAGGTGAAGACTGTGATGCATTCATGGCTCACAACTCAGCCAAAACATGTTTAATGAGAGAAAACTTGTTGATAGATGGACAAAAGTGTATTGAAAAGCTGGAAGATTAACTTGAAAAATAACGTATTTGTCTTTTCTTAAAACTGCACTGGATGATTTTTAACACACCCATATATTAGATAGATGGGTAAATAGACCTTTGCTACTGTAAATACTGAATTTCCCTGTTGTGGGACTGATAAGATATCTTACATTTCTTTAGAAACCATTTGAAATAAATAATTTTCATACATTCATGCTTAATCATTGACACCTTACTGACATCAAAACTATGTGGTTCTCACTTATTTTCAAAATATCAGGACATTAGCATTGGAATCACTTGGAATCATATCATATCCTCACTGCTGGGTGAACTATTCCTTTAAGATCAGCTCACTTACTTGGACTTGGATCCATAAAGGACAACGCCTCCCCAATACCAAACCCTTTGCATTCCTTCATTTATGACTGAACACATGTTGCCTTCAATGGGTTTTTTTTTCATTCACTGCTTTCTTCTTAAAGTTGACTTAGTTTTTTAATTGCTATCAGTTAGCTAGATAATAAAAATAAGCCCTGACCCAGCTCCTAGAAAGTTTCCTCAGTGTCCAGGGAACACTACTAAGATGCTAGGCTAACTAGACAACTTACACTTTGTGTAACGTTACGTTGACTCGCCACAGCCAAAAAAAACAACAACAAACCAATACTTTTCTTTAAGTAGCTGTTGACATTTATTTTCCATCAGTACACATCGACATTTGCGTTCAATTCACCTTACTAGCAAGCTTGTTACACTACTCCGACCATGCTAACTAGCAACAAGCTAACTAAGATTGTAGCTTCATAGTAACACACGCGAAAAAGGTGAAACTATCATTAAATAAACAAGTACGAGAATAGTGAACTGTACACGACCTAAAACATTTTTATTTAACAGTCCACAGCGAAGTCAGAATTATGCTTATACAGCCATTGTTTAAACCTCAGCACCAAATTCTCCAAATCAGCTCACTCACAATGATACAAATCAGACGCCATCTGTGATAATGTGAAGTTGTTTATGTTGCTGTACTCACCGTTCAGTGACTTGAAGAGGAAATGCTAAAAATAAGCCACCCGAAATATGGTACCCATGTCTCTCTCTCTCTCCCTCTCTCCAAAGCAGAGCAGTGAGCTCCTTTGGCTGCCTTAAACCAAAATGTGGAAGACGAGATGGCAGCCAGCTGGTTAAAATACACTCAGCTCTGACTTGTAGGGAAAAGCCCACAGGCCACTTCTCCTGCTCCTTTGTTCTGCATGGAAATGTCAGCCAACAAAATATTAATGTCGTCCTATTTCTTTTCCAGCGTCTATTTACAATCTTAAGCTTGGTCAATATCAAATCTACAGTTTAAATGACTATACTGCTGTATAGTACTAGTAATATAGTTATTAATCCTGATCTTTTATAACACAACAGTGCATCTCCAAAAATTAAAATATGGTGAAGTGCATTTGTATTCATAACTTACTCCAAAAATGTAAACTTAAATGTAACATTCATTACACATAAAGTGACATATTTCAGGGTTTTTTTGTTTTAATGTTAATACTGTTTGAACAGTAATTTACTCAGTGAGTCTGATTTCTGATATTCATGAGTTATAAGCCATACTGACCATCATTAAAACAAAGCTAAAACTTGCAATGAATATAAAAAAGGCAGCTTGCCTTTTTGAATTCATGAACACAAACTTTAATTCTTTAGTTAATCTGAAGCAAAGTTCTTGATATGAAATTAAATTGAAGGTTATTGTAATTTTAAAAATAAACTTAAGAATATTTGAGCATGTTAAAGATTACATGACAGTCTTTTATCTTAACTTTTTTGATAGCAGGAACTGAAGAATTAGGATTAAAAGCTAAAACATTTTGCCATCATTTCTGAATAATAAAAATGTAATAAAAATTCTCCAGTAAAAAATGTTATGACTTATTTCTTACAAAATCAATAATTAAATTTCAATTAGTTGAATTTTTCCATTTCAAAAATGTATTTCATGAGAAGTAGGAATAAAAGCCAAAACAGCTTGCATTCCTCACTTCAAAAGGAGCACAGTGGTTTTGCAAATGCTCAAATTGATTTCTTAATAAACAATGAAAATACACTAAATTCTGTTTTACTTTTACATACAAAAACATTTTTACATCATATAATACAATTTCTACTAGTAAGAAATCAGTTGAAACATGTCAAAACAATAAATAAAAATGTCAAAACAGAATTAGCAGTTAAATCCAACTATAATTAAAAACTAAATTTCTACTAAAAATATTACTTCAATAAAAATGAATTGGCATAAGCCCTCAAACCTTAGTGTGAATTGCTCTTTACAATTATTTCTAAAATTCTAAAAGATGAATTGTGTCATTGTATTTTTTTTTTAATTTAAATTGTAGATGTGAAATTAAACTGACTGTCCATATGCTATGAATTCCCTTTGAAGTACCAATGGAGTCAAACGGTACTAGTGGCAAGTCATTTATAACTCCATCGCCACATACTTTCAAATGCTGTTTTCTAGACACAATCATAGGCCTTTCAAATCATTTTATATTCAATAGAGAATGAGTATCAGGCTTGGTACTAATCCGGAACTAGTCTTAATCTCTGACAAGCCAGCTTATAATGAACCCCAGGCTATAAATTTAGTCAAATGAATGTTGCATCTGTTGTGCTTCCCCATAGTCAACACCACCCTCCAACAGCATGCTGATAAGATCAATAAGATAAGTGTGGGTGGATTAGAGATTTATGCATTACAATGAAAGATTTACCAATCTAGCTTAGAGAAATCAAAGCAAAATAAATGAAACACCAAACACAAGATACTGGATCTATGTGAGCTGTAAGAATACAGAGTATTGTGACAGTTTATACAATTACATAAAGTATGCTCAGTGGCCCATAATTATCAAGTATTTTAGAATAAAAACAAGCACTAACCAGCCTATGTAGCTGTAATCAGGGATATGTAAATATCATAAACTGATCTCAGATGAGAATTTTTATTCTGAGAAGTCTGATAAATGTGGGCCAGTGAGTGGGAAAGTATGTTTGAGGCAGATGAGTGAAATGGCATTTGTACCACATTTTCCACAAGCAAAACAGAAAAAATGTGTTAAACATGAATTTTTTTTCTCAATAAATGTATTCATTGAATAATAATAAACAAAAGGACAAATTATGATGATTAAACTACAATGACTTAACAGAAATTGTAATGTTTTCCTCCAGACTGTGTCTTCATGTTATAATTTGTATCTATCAGCTTCAGCAGACAAGAACAGAGGTCAGTAATCATATCCACAAAGGGTTGACGTGGCTGGTTTTATTCCACACCTGACAACTGAATCTATGAAGTGTGCTCCTGCTCGGTTGGAATGAAATCATGTAGCCACATCAGCCCTATGGTGTTAAAACTGGTGACCCATTAACTAGAAGCTTAGTCAGAATTGCTGTCATCACTGTCAGAGTATGCCCCCAACAGGCTGAGAGAGGAACCATTCTGAGCTAGTGCAGTTTGGCTGCTGCTGGCAGTAGCTGCAGTACACATCTGAGCAGATTTGGGAACTGTTGCATCTGAATAGCAAAGAGAAAAGATAAAAATACAATTAACAAAAGACACATTAAGTACCATCAGCATAAATTCATCAAGTTTCACAAAGTTTCATGCTGTATGCACCTTCTTACTGCACTGTTCATTTAAGCAGAGAAATCATTCTTTGTGAGTTACCCCCATGCTATAAACAGGCATGGTTTAAATTATTTAAAATAAGATAAATATAATTAATTTCATCATCATCGTTATTAGGGTCATCTCTTCTGTTAAAATGATTGACTGATTAATCCTTGATGATGCTTCTCTCTTTTTGAACAGGATGGAGGAGTTCACAGACCAGGTAAAATCACTGTAGATGTGGATACCAAGGAAACTGAAGTTAAACACCTGTTCTACTGCAGTCCTGCAGGAGTGAGCTTGGCTTTTAGTCCTTTAAGCGTAAAGTTGTTGTCATGGCACCATGTAGCCAGATGCTGCACCTCATCTCTGTAGGCCGACTCATCATTGGCAGTGATCAGGCTGATCACTGTGATGTCATATGCAAACTTGATTATGGTGTTAGAACCATAAATAAAAACACAGTCATGGGTGAACAGGGAATACAGAATCGGGCTCAAAACACAACCTTGTGGAACGCCGGTAATGCTTCAATGCAGAATGAAGCATTGTTGATATGGCACCATCACTTGATCTGTTGCTGTGGTAGGTGAACTGATGTAGGCCCAGTGTAGCAGGCAAGGAGGATTTCAAGTGAAAAATAACAACTCTTTAAAAGCACTTGGAGATGACTGTGGTGAGAGTTACAGGGTAGAATCATTCAGAGCTGAAGAGTCAAATGCTTTGGCACTGGCACAATGGTGGCAGACTTAAAGATGGTTGGCACAGCTACCTGAGCCAGCGACAGATTGAAATTGAATAGGAAAAAATAAATAACAAAAAAAAATAAAATGGATGGAACCAGATATGCCCATTAGTGGTAAACCCAAAATGACAACCCTTCATTGATGACTAATCTAAATCGTAATTGGTTAAGAGTTTATTCAAGTCATTGTGGAGGGTGTTGATTGTAAAGCGTCCTTGGGTTTGAGAAAGGCGCTATGTAAGTGTAACAATCATCATCATTCATCATTGTGAAAGCCTTAAGTTAATATTTTTATAGTAATTAGAAACACACACAGACTATTATAGACAATGGAATAATAAAAATAATAGACAGCATAAATTGAAATGTGTCCTTGGGTATCTTGAAAGGTGGTATATACAGTGAGGAAAATAAGTATTTGAACACCCTGCGAATTTGAAAGTTCTCCCACTTAGAAATCATGGAGGGGTCTGAAATGTTTATCTTAGATGCATGTCCACTGTGAGAGACATAATCTAAAAGAAAAAATCCAGAAGTCACAATGTATGATTTTTGAATAATTTATTTGTGTGTTACTGCTGCAAATAAGTATTTGAACACCTGCCAATCAGCAAACATTCTGGCCCTCAAA
>BRDA01002525.1:69141-82190 GCA_036984385.1 Crenuchus spilurus
AGAATCGCCGTAAAAGAAACAATTTTTGCTGATCGCTGTTCAGCTCGAAGATAAAGACCACAAAAAAACATCGACGAACACAAACCTCTGACTGAAGATAGTGAGAAAGACTGAAGATAGTGTCAAAGACAGGTCGTCATCGTGAGTGTCCGCCTGTGTTAACTGTGATCGGAGCGCGGTCATTTCTCGAAGACAAAAATTTCGCCAAGTTCAGAATGTGGGCGTTGTGGTACTCGGTTCCGGCAAATTCGTCGGATCGAGACGACATGGTGTTGCGGGTGTAAGACTTGAACCGCTTTAAAAACAGAAGCTCTTTACTGGCGCGAGGCTAGTGTCAATTGTGTCCGCCTGTGAGTGCTACTGCTGGACAGAAACTGTGATAGAAGTCAGAAAGAGTGATAGAAGTCAGTCTCCAAACACAAGCAGCTACAAAAAAACACCAGAAATAGAAGCTCGACTTGTCGCTAGTCGTTTTTAACAAAGAAAATGCCGCTAAGATGATTAGGAAAGTCTTCGGTTCATCTCAGAACAGAATGAAAATTTTAAAAAATGCTCCAATGTATGTTTACACCAAAAGATCGCTGATTCGCTCATTTAGCTGTCAATCAAAAAGGGATTCAGCCTCAGACACATCATTCAATCATCATGCAGAAGCTGAGCGTCCGGGCCAGCCGAGGCCAGCCCACTGCCCCATAGACCCCCAGAGACGCTGAGCGTCCGATGGGCGGGACAAAGCCCAGGATTCATCCAATGACTCGTCTCATTTCGCTGCACGCTTTGCTTTGCCATTGAAGTCTGTGGACGCTGATCGTCCACCCTGTTTAAAGCACTGTGAAGCTGCGGGAATGAGTGAGAGGAAAGACGCGTCGTTACCAGTGATAAGAAGCTGATTCTGAACAAAAGTTGAGCGCGTTGTAGCGCATATTTAGTCAATGACATGTACACACAACAGTATATTATTGATCACTTATTTTTTGACATTTTAGGGGAAGCTGAGCTTCCCTTGCAGTCTTGGAGCAATCGCCTCTGGTTGTATTCACTGTAGACCTCAGAAAGCATGCAAGGACTGTGTGCAAGGCTTGGTCATATTTCAGTTATGCTGAAATTGTCTTTTGGTTGAGGTGCAATTACAATGCCTACAGTGAGCTGACGGAAAACAGGTTTTGCCTTTTGCTCACCATCTTACTGAGGAACATAATATTCCCCTCCTTGTATTCCAAGATGACAGTTCTCACATTCACGGGGCTGCAAATGTGACTGAATGATATGACATTCGGGAACATTCACACATCTGAACTGGCCTGCAAAATCCCCAGATTTGAACCCTCTTGAAAATCTGTGGGACTACCTGGAACAACGAGTAAAACACCAGGGAATACATCCACAAAATCTGGCCAAACTGCCAAATTCTTTGATGCAAAAGTGGCTAAACATTGATAGCATCTACATTCACAGCTGTTATTCATGCTTATGGAGGTATTACATGATATCTGGCAAGTTTCAATCACATGTGACCATTTTTTTTGTTCAGTGAGTTTATTTAATTATTATTATTATTATTATTACCTGTCTGACTTCCAGCTGAAAGCTGCTGTGCTGTGTTTGTGGCTGCAGGTTTCTTCCTCACTACAAGTGATCCCAGGGTACTCTTTCCTCCCAAACCCCCCACACTCCTCTCCCAGCTCTCCACTTTCTGACGTTTCACTCCAGCACACGAGGGGCCCTATGCAGGTGGGGAAAGCCATGACAAACCAAGATCAGTGGTAAAACCCAACAATACTTACTAATCCATGTGCAAAATCATTGATCAGTTCACTGCCCCCAGCTGTCCACACTTATTTTAAACTGTGAGCATTAAAATGTGTTACTTTGTTCTGCAAATTGTAACAATATTACATTAATGTCAGTGTTCATTTTGGTCACTGTGTGGAAAAATGTTCCTGAAACTTACATTAACCAACCGTTTTAAACATCTCAGATTTGTCAGCTAGGCAGTGGAAATGAAGTAAAAGGTTATGGTGACTTGAGCACAGGATAGCAATAAGTGTAAGTGTTATCTTCTTTGTACCTTTGTGTCTGTGCCTGTTGTTAGGATATCTGTAGGTTTCTCAGCAGAGTGTTTTTTTTGCTTCTCTTTTCCATTTGCTTCCTCCTGATCAGAGTCAGAGTCAGAGTCCCTGAGCCGCTTCACTAAAGCCCTCTCCAGCATTTCACTGGAGAGAGATGGAGAAAGAAAAAAGTTCTGTCAATAGGCAATTTTTAACAAATTCCAAGTGATAAAATTAAAATGTTTATTATTGTTGAGTGGAATAAAGAAATCAGTGACATTTTCACTTAAACAGATTCTCAATATCAATTATCTGTGTGGTTTAATACAAATTTACAGAGATCATTAGATCAAAAGATAAACAGACAAAACAATACATTATGCATACTTGGTCTCTCTTTCATCTTCCTCAATCTCTTTTTCCTTTTGTCTCTTCTCCAGCTCTTTATACTGATCCAGCATAGACTCAAAGTCAACCTGAGCCTGTCTCTGGTTCAGCTCCTTCAGCTCCTGCAGATTCTCCAAAACTTCCATTTCCATTTTTGAATCGCGTGTGCGGTTCTCCAGAACCTGAGGGTACAACAGAGCATTCTGATAACTAAAGTGAACTCTGAAAAAGATGGTGCACTGATTAAGCAAAAGCTTGTTGTGACAATTGTGTTGTTCATACAGAGAGCCTTTCACACATCAGGTACACTGATCAACATCACCTTCATAGGATTATTTAACTCCTCTTCCTCTCGCTCCATTTGGATTTTCTTTTCCTCTTCCTCAAGCAATTTCTCAGCCTGAAAGTTTCTTGTTGCACCATGCTCCATAGCATAGTCTGTATTCTCTGGGTCTGTCTATTTGAGAGTGAAGCAAAAGACAGATATGATCACAATAGACAACTGGCCAATTTTCCTTCAATTGCTATGAAAATGAAATTTTAGCTGCAGAAATATTTTTTCCATTTATGTTGTCAAAATCTAAGGTTTAAAAAATATTTAAGAGGCATTCAGATCCGAAGAGCACAAGAACTACATTCCTTCTCTTACCTTAAATGTGATTTCTGCCAAACATCTTGTGCATTTAATATAGAAGCGGAAAATAGGCAGACCCATATACAGTTCATTCTGTACTGTTTCTTTACGTGCATTGAACTTTTTTCCTTTGTAGATGTACTCTCCACATGTTTTACACCTAAAGCAAAAAAAAAAAATCACACTAGGATTACAGACCATTGTATATAACCAAAACAGAAGTACACAGCTATATTAGTTAGCTTTCTAACTTTATTTTTTAGATATGTCCACACATATCTGAACATACAGTGTACAAAAAGAGTAATAGGTCACTTACCTCATGTTGAATGGAGCCATCAACCTGACAACATACTGCCGGTCTTTGGGGAGTTTGAGTTTGGGGATTTTAGATGGATCAAAATCTGGGGGGTAGTATTTCTAGACAAAAACAAACAAGCATGAAATAAACAACACACATTACATAAGCAAGGTAGCTAACGAATGTAAGTAAACAGATACTTCACTACTTGTGCATCCAAACTCAGTACTCAGTATTAGCAATATTGAACTGTGTTGTTTTAAAGAGATTTTTCTACCTTAGCTTAGCTGTTTTCACTTCTTCACAAACTAATGAGTTTAATGATGTAGCTGCTAACCTGCTAACCAGCTCATTCACATTTTCAAAACATTAAAGCCTTCAGTTTGGCTGACTTTAGCAGAACAGATAAACGAGTCTTTAATACACTTACATTTAAGACTTTTCTTTCCGACATGGTTGATTCTGACTAAAAAACGGCCAGAAACCCAGTAAAGCCAGAAAAATAAACCACTTTCGTCTTCTTCGTGTCCACAGGATGTTTGTAAACTGCTCTGACTGGGTGTTTACTGCGACCTACAGGCTGTTTGGAGAACTGCAATCGTCTGTGCAGTGACAGTCAGCAGAGGGCGAGATTGCATCACTTTACTCCACGACAAATCACAATCATCTAATGCGCTTTCTCTCTCTCTCTCTCTCTCTCTCTCTCTCTCTCTCTCTCTCTCTCTTCATTTATTTATTTATCTATTTACATTTTTTATTTATACATTTATTTAATTATGAAATACACACTGAAATCACTGAACAAAAATCAGACATAGTTTAGAAAATGTTTTTCTGTACCCTTGTCTTAAGATCAAAACAATTTTTTTCATGATCTCAAGATAACAAAAGTTGTTTTCACTGTCTTGTGATCAGGAAAAACCTATTTTGTGATCACAAGAAAATAGTTTTTTTTTCAGATAATAATAAGTCAGTATAATTAATTTTTAGATTCAAATTAGATTCAACTTTTGGTCAACGTGACTGAACACACCAGGTTGTGAGATCATGTGCCTGAAGTGGTGAGCAGCCCTATCTATGGTGCCCAGGGAGCAGTTGAGGATTAGGTGTCTTGCTCAATGGCATTTCAGTCATAACTTGCCCAGGGATAAAACCAGCGACCTTCTAGTCACAAGACCAGGGGTGTGTTTCCCAAAACATTCTTAACGCTAAGTACTTCGTAACCTCGAACTTACAAACATTCTTAAATTTACGAGTGTTTTCCGAAAGCCTTCGTAACCCACGTCATACTTAAACTCGTTCGTAAATCTACGAGTGGTCTGACCCTCTCGTAACTCGCCAAATTGTTCTTAACTTGAAGTTCACGTGCAGTTCTGTTTGAAAAACGAAAGAGGTCACTGATCTTCCTTTCACAAACACAACACTCAACACACGAATTCATGAACATTTAAATTTATTTTGAAATTGTGTCATGTAAATTAGAGTCAGCATCCTTAGTTCAATACTGCGCATACATGTACTTATTAAGTTGAAATTATTGTTTTCACGAAATAGAAAAACTAAGATTGCTTAAAGTACAATATATTATTTATTGATATACACATATAAATTACATAAATGCAGTGTTTTTTTTTTCAGTGTAACAGTCGTAGTAGTAAATTTATATATTGTGTCCCAAGCAATGGTTACAAATTGGCCTACTATGTTTGTCAACTCTTAACCAATCAAATTCACTGATTAATCATGGACACATACAAGCCTATTTAGCATTATATGATTAGGTAATCCAGATTAAAGATAAAACCACACCTCAAGGCGACAGTGATTTTTGAAATAGATAGAAAATTTTGACATTTTCTCGAGATAACACTAGCAGCATTGATGCAATGTTGTGATGAGGTTCTGTGCGTGCTCTGGCTCTTTGTGTGGGAATTTGCATAAAATCATTTAAGATGAAAATAAAGGGATTCATTTCAAAGCTCAACTCCAGTCTGTATATCTCTGCTGTCTGATCACAAACCACTCAGGAACATGACAAGACAGCTCACTTCAGATTCTTGGCATTTTTAAAATAATATTTTTTGACCCAATTTTCCCCCCAATGTAGTGGTAGCCAATCAACCCACACATCCATTAGGACTCCCAATCACTTATAATGTTCCTGACTCTAGGAGGGTGAAGACTAGCACAGGCCTCCTCTGATGCATGTGAAGTCATGCATGTGACGTCAGCCACCACCTCTTTTCAGACTGCTGCTAATACATCATCACATCACAGGAAAGCGCAGGATCCCCAGCTCTGATACATCAGCTAAGAGACACCTGAGTCAGCGGACAGTGCATGGTGACAGTGAGGAGGCGAGAGTGAAATTTATCCACCGAGAGAGAGCATGGCCAATGTTGCTCTCTCAGGCTCCAGCTGTTGATGGCCAGCAGCATTGACCAGGATTCAAACTTTTAGATCACAATGTCCGCTGAGCCACTCGGGGCCCAGATTCTTGGCATTCATGAACACCTGTTTCAGGTTATGTGGGCTTGGGACCAAAAGGTTGCTGGTTTGGTGAGGAGGTCAGAAAATAATAAACAGGTCAGTTTCAAAGAATGTGAGTTTTCTGGCAGTCATATGATGGTTCAAGCAAATAATAATAATAATAATAATAATAATAATAATAATAATAATTATTATTATTATTACTATTATTATTATTAATATTGTTATTATTGTTATTATTATTTAATAAATAATAATAATAATAATAATAATAATAATTATTATTATTATTATTATTATTATTAATAATAATAATAATAATAATAATAATAATAATAATAAGATTGTTTGTATTATAAGTGGTATAAATATAAAGACTGATGAATAATGAGAATCATTAAAGCAGCAGCTCTGTGTGTGTGTGTGTGTGTGTGTGTGTGTATAATCCCCCCTCAGCGCGGGAGGGGACGCGTGCAGCTTTTTTTTTACTGAGAAAAAACTGAAATAATGTCTCCGCTGTGGAAAAGCCGGCGTGTGGATCGAGCAGTAGTGGTCGTAAACTCACGTCAATGTGTTTTCATAATAAAAGCTGGAATAAGGAGGAAAAGTTCAGAAAACTAGTGTAAATGATGTGTAACGCGAGCGTCGCGCGGAGTTTGGCTTTTCCCGCCTCAGCGTGGAAACGTCACGAGTGACCGTTAGTGAACAGAAGTTAGCAAACATGAACATTTAGTTTGTGTGTTTGTATGTTTGGTCGGAGTCCGCGTCCACAAGTCTTTCTCGTCCATTATGGAGATATTCTGGATGCTGGAGTTCGTACGTGTTGCTTCTGTGAACTGAAGACAGCAAGAAGACAGAAATAAAGTACGAAATACAGAGCTGTGGACGCCATGCTGTGAGTTCAGGCGTAAGTAAAACTAGTCTTACCTAAGTAATGTCCAGACACTCAGCTTTGCCTGAGCTTCCCTGTGACTTTAACACAGCTCTCAAACAAGTCAGAGACACTACAGATGTTTAAAAAAATGTTTTAGTCAAGAGACACTCTTAAAAGATGGTTCTTCAAGGGTTCTTTAGTTAAGAAAAGAGCACCAAAAAGTGTCCTCTATTATTACAAGCTTGACATTGAATCTATCTTTTGTGAATTTTAAGTTCTGTGTACACTCTAAAAAGAGATGGTTCTTCAAGGGTTCTTTGGTAAGGAAAGTTGTTCAATATAGAACCATGAACTTTAGTTGGTTAAAGGGTTCTTCTTATTGATGTGTAATGTGCTCATCCTTTCTGGTCCTTTCTGAAAATGGTTCTATATAGCACCAAAAAGGTTCCTCTGTTATTACAAGCTTGACATCCTAACGATAGCAGAACACCTTTTGTGGCTGTATAAAACCATTTTCAAAAAGCTTCTACTTAGAAACATCAGCACATTCCTCATCAGTCTGAAGAACCCTTTCACCATGGAAATAACCCTTTTGGTTCTTTGAGTGTTCATGGTTCTATATAGAACAATTTTCTGTACTAAAACCTTGAAGAACCATCTCTTTTAAGAGTGTAGAACCATCTAAAGCAGATTCCTCATCAACCTGAAGAACCCTTTCACTATGAAAAGAACCCTTTGGGTTCTCTGAGTGTTTCATGGTTCTATTGTAGTTAATTTTCTTTCCTTAAGAACCCTTGAAGAATCATTTCTTTTAAGAGTGTAGCTGTAAACTACAGACAACATTTCCCTCAGATTCCAATAAAAAATGTCATTTATTTTTGGCAGAAAATGACATACAGTCAAAAATAACTAATAGATGAAAATGTGTTTTCAGACTGCAGATAATGCAAAGAAAAGTTCATATTCATCTTTAAACAACACTGTACTGAAGTTTTGTCTGACAAATCAGTCGACAAATCAATATTTGCTGGAATAAGACTCTCTTTGACATTACTGTTGATTTTATATCACTCCTTGAGCTAAAATTCAAGTAGTTCAGTTTGGTTTGATAACGTGACGCCACTCATCTCCAGAGGTTTTCAGTGGGGGTCAGGTCTGAAGACTGGAGCGGTCTCTTTATTTTTTCCAGACTTGCATGTGCTAAAACTGTTTGTCCTTGATAAGACTGAGTTTAATTTTAATTTTAATTCAGCTAAGGTTGCTTCATTCTTCAGCTTGAACGCTATCTCCATCAATATGGCACATACAGCTGTAATCGACTTAGAGGAGACCACCATAGACCTGTGGATTAACGTGGACTTAAATGTGGATAAAAAGATTTAAAATGGGGCTGATGGCCGTTGCCAATATTAGGCTGTATTGGACAATGTGTTAGAAATTGTGTGCATATAGTCTGATAAAATGTGCAAACTTGCTGAAAAAGACAACAGACTCAACAGAAGTACTCAAATCGAAAGCTATAGGTAATATTAAATAACAAAGTTGAAGAAGAACCACATTCAGGTGCTTCTGTTGCTGGCACAGACATTCAGCTAGTACACATAGCTTGTATAATCTCATTACAAATGCATTAGCAATAGAGTACAATAGAAAAGAATAGCACCAAGCACTGGACTAGAACAGTGAAACTGTTCTCTGGAGTGAAAATACCATTATAATACCATTAGGATGATGTAGAGTATTGTTGGCGATGCAGAACTGATCAACAATCATCAGAAGAATTGAGGCTGTTACTGCATGTTAGGCAGGTGTTTACATTTGGACACCTAATGTATTAGAATACTCATCCTCTCCTATTGTCGCCATGTCCATCTAAAGCTTTGGCCAGTGCCCTCTTTAGTAGAAAAGATGACCTCTGCATACTGCCACTGAGGTATGTGGAGAGTGGGTGGATTCAGCTTGTTTTCTAGGCTTATTTTAGTGAGAAGTTTCCATTTGTTTCATACCACTTTCATTCTGATAATGTGGTTTTAAGTTTTTGGTGGTGTGCAAATTTTTAAGATCTGTGTGTCAGCGTTACCAGAGAGATCTAGCCTAATTCTATTAACTCTTTTAAGAAGGGGATTTATTTTCACTCTTGTCGGCAGCTCTCATATTACTTTAAAATAAATATTTGGTAAAAACTCTTACCACAGATGTAGGTGATTAGTCAAGATATGTTTGAAATATCTTATCACATCTTCTTTTGTTTAGTTTATTATTGTTATTAATACACTAGAACTCGGTAGTCACTCACTGTCATTTCCATAAAACCATCATCAAAACCTCTAATAAATCACATTAAAATCTTAATTAAGGTCTCACAGTCCAGTTGATGTGTTTCAGGACACAGAAAATGAATAAAACATCACTGTTGTCTGATTTATGTGTGGCACATGAAGTAGGTCACTGTTCTATATCAGTGATCTACAAATATTAATCGGTAAACATAATTGTCATAGTAAATACTCATTGATTGATAACCTCTGATAAAGTAGACTGCTTTAAAAATGGGATGATGTTATGATTTTTACATCACTTCTCATGTATTCTTTGTGTATACACAAATATAAAAAAATCCAAATGTGTGGAATTGTATGGTATAAGTGTGATAACAGCCTTTGCAAGGTCCCATTATACCAAATTGATGAACATGGCAGAGGCAACTCCACTCTACTTCCACTTTTCGTTCTTTGCCTCCACCTCATCCATTAATTAACACATTGGCAAAGATTACCCCTTACGTAATTGATTGTAGTGTAAGTTTTTATGACACTATAATTGATTGTAGTACTATTCCTGATGTGGGTTGTGTATTTACATGATGACTTCTATTTGGGTTTTACTAGTCTAAACTTTCACACTAAATTGACTAAACTGTGATCTTGATCTGGATGCAGTGTGAGCATGTTGACAGAAGTTTTGGTGATTTAAATTGGTGACTATTAAGTTTTGTTGTTTATTAGCAATATTAGCCTCAAAGCTCTAGTTCTATACTAAAGCACCATTGACTGATAGACTTCTTACTAGGGGTGTAAATCACAAGATTCATCACAATATGATCTTACATTGATTCTTTTAATCAACGATATGATAATTTTCAATAGCTCAAAATTTGCGGTGATGTGATCCGGTACTATTCAATATTGGTTTGTTTTGATGTGATTTGATATGATCTGTTACAGTTTTATGAACTCACAAATATAAACAAAATGTAATTTGAACATTTTATTATTAAATGTCTAATACATTATTCACAACAAGTAAACAACTTTACAGAACAGAACAGAAGTGAGGTAGCTTAAACAAAGAAGAGTCTTACTGCAAATCCGAAAAGCATCAAATCTGCTGTAAGATGCTGGGAACCAAGAGGAGTGGAAGCAGGGGTAGGTTCAAAACTGTGATGTTTATTAAACAAAAGCAAAACACTGCATCTACGACAAAATAAAATATGACTGAGGGTGCTTTCACACCTACATTGTTTGGTCCGGACTTTTGGACTTATCAATGTGGTCCGAACCAAAATAGCAGTTGTGAAAGCGGCCACGAACCATGGTCCGGACCAAAGGAGCAAAATTTAGTCCGACCAAAAGAGGTGGTCTCGGTCCGGACCTACTGAACCATGGTCCGGTTCGCGTGCAGTGTGAAAACACTTTTCTAGAAGGTTCGGACTTTCGGACCAAATACAGGAAGTTGACGCAGGCGTTCAACAACATTTAGCTACAATAACAGAAGAAGAAAATAAGCAGAACAGTAGCAAAAGTGAGCCGTGGTAGCACATGGAGTGAGGAGGTGACGACATGTTTAATATAATTTTGGTCTGATGAACATGTGAAAAGTCAGCCTGAAAAACTCAAAAATATTGAAACGTGCAGCTTATTTTCTGAGAGGATGAGAGAGAAAGAAGATGACAGAGCAACCTAAACTAAAGAAGCAGTATTTAAATGCATCAGATGCATGACCTACTACAAACCAATCAGTGTTGAGTGTAGGAAGACGCACACCATGTAAGTGATGACATGCATTGGCGTGTCATAATAAAAGTCTGGTGCTCTTGCAAAAATGCAGTGTGAAAACAAACCTAACCAGACCAAATATATACAAAGTAACAAACACACGAACCTTGGTTCGGACCATGCTCCGGACTTTCAGGTGTGAAAGCACCCTGAGATACATTGACTGTGACAATACTGACATTAACACGGATGACGTGATAAGCACAGATGCACAGAACATGACATGGAACGCAGAGTTTAATGTGAACACAGACTGGCATGAATACACAGTCTGGCATGAATACAGACAGTGACCGACATGGACTATGGAACATGAGGTTGCCTTTAAACAGTACATGATATGCATGCAAATGTTTGAATGCTCTTGAAAAATGCATCAACATGTACAAGTCGTGGTCATAAAATTTGATTATCATGAAAAACTTGATTTATTTCAATAATTCCATTCAAAAAGTGAAACGTATATTATTTTCATTCATTACACACATACCGATATATTTCAAATGTTTATTTCTTTTAATATTGATTATTATAACTGACAACTAATGAAAACCCCAAATTCAGTATCTCAGAAAATTAGAATATTGTGAAAAGGTTCAATATTGAAGACACTTGGTGCCACACTCTAATCAGCTGATTAACTCAAACACCTGCAAAGGCCTTTAAATGGTCTCTCAGTCTAGTTCTATAGGCCGTACAATCATGGGTAAGACTGCTTCAGGGCCGGCCCTCTGCATACACAGATCACGCGCTGTGTGTGGGGCACCACGATTTTAAGGGGCCACCACATGTCTTCGGGTGTTCGGGGGTGTTCCCACCCCAGAACAAACTTCAAAAATAGTCAAATATAAGGCCGTTGATTAAAAATATTCCGCTCGTTGGGCAATGACTGCTGACTTGACAGTTGTCAGAAAGACATCCATTGACACCTTGCACAAGGCAAGACACAAAAGGTCATTGCTAAAGAGGCTAGCTGTTCACAGAGCTCTGTGTCCAAGCACATTAATAAAGAGGCGAATGGAAGGAAAAGATGTGGAAAAAAGTGTACAAGCAATAGGGATAACTGCACCCTGGAGAGGATTGTGAAACAAAACCCATTCAAAAATGTGGACTGCAGCTGGAGTCAGTACATACCCTTTTTTCGACAGACTGAAACAGAAGGACTCACGAGTGGCTAAAGAACCTGCTTACTGTGTTCAGCTGCATGTGCGGATATATAGTCAGTCTGGCAGTTTTTTACCTTGTGTGAAAAAGACATATCCAAGGCAATTTGTAAAATTTGTAAAGTCAACGTCCCCCGAGGAGGAACCAAGACAAAGACATTTAATACTACTAATCTGATACGACACTTAAGAGTACACCACGCGGCTGAATACAGTGAGTATCAGCAAACAGCAGAGCTAGCACAGATATCTAGCTTACTGTTTTTTGTTAATAATAATAATAATAATAATAATAATTCAAGATCTACATTGAATGGTTGCAGCTTTCGTTTTAAAACAAGGGTCTATGTTTAATAGGTGCACTTTGATAATTTATTTTTTTCGTTTGATAATCATTAATGCAGGGTTAATGATTAGAATTGCAGTATTGTCAGTATTTGTTTAATTTACCATTTTTAAAATAAAGGTCTAGCTTTAATGATTTTAGTACTGACCTTTTAATTTACTTTAATTTATATTTGGTTTTAAAATAATTCTACATTTAATGGTTGTAGTTTTTTCGTTGTAAAATAACCCAGGATCTGCATTTAATGGCAGAAATTTTGCCTGTATTTATTTAATTTATTGTATTTTGCGTTTTAAATATATTAATAATCTAAATTTAATGATTGCAATATTGGCTGTATTTGTTTGATTTAGTTTATTTACTGCTAATGTTACAGATGTGATGTTCACATGAGTCTGTTATAAATGGCAATAAACAGTTTTGACCATATTTTGTGTTGTGCCGATCGGTCCATCTCTAATTGGTCCATCTCTAATTGTTTTATATATATATATATATATATATATATATATACAACTGGATTCCAAAAAAGTTGGGACACTAAACAAATTGTGAATAAAAACTGAATGCAGTGATGTGGAGATGGCAAATGTCAATATTTTATTTGTAATAGAACATAGATGACAGATCAAAAGTTTAATCTGAGTAAATGTATTATTTTAAGTGAAAAATATGTTGATTCAAAATTTCATGTCGTCAACAAATCCCAAAAAAGTTGGGACAAGGCCATTTTTACCACTGTGTGGCATCC
>BRDA01002525.1:82290-93725 GCA_036984385.1 Crenuchus spilurus
GATAAAAACATCTGACAAGCACACATAAAAACCAGAGGGCAGCAGATCATGTGAAAATATAATATTTGTGTCATTCTCAAAACTTCTGGCCATGAATATACATTACATTAATCTGATCTCCCATGGCAATAAAGGGTGGAGTATTTAAATGAAATGACACTGCACATCTTATTGTAAATTGTTATCTTGGTAATTCAACCAGGTTAATATGAAATCTGCTGGTCTATCATTTGCTAGTATGCTGTAATGGCACAGAGTTTAAGGGTAAGCGAATAATACCTTTCTTTGGGAAAAACTGGGTCACTAATTGTTGGTCCTTTTTCTCCCTCTAAGCTTCTTGCTGCTTCTCTTTGCACTTTTGGAAACCGAACTTCATAGTTCACCTCACCACAGTCCTGCTTGATGACAGCTCAAGCATGTACCTTGCACTTGCATATTAGATCAACTGACACCTGATGAGGACAGCCCCACCCACAGCCACACCCTCCCTAATACATAATGCACCAAATCCCCATTACTGAGTGAGAGCTGTGCATTCCTGGAGCATATACATTTCACGTTTCCCGCTCTGCCAGAATCAGACTGTACCATTCGGTATAAAGGGAGAGGGGTGAAATGACAATATAATAAATAATTAGAAAAAAAATGTTTTAATTAGCTTATTTTAACAGAAGAAATTATGTTTTATTTCAAAAACTTACACAAGCCAATACGATTAAAATAATATTAATAGCAATCAAAGGGCCTGCTGTCAGTGCACGGCCATTAGAATCATCCTAACTCCCCCTGGCATTAGGACTAATTCAAACAGTTATTCCCTTATCCTAAATCTAGTCAATTATTTCAAATACTTAAATTTGATTTTGCTGTATTTTCCTGACAGCTGAAGAGTTCTTCATTAACTAAATGAAAAAATAACAGATACTAGTTTAGAGATAAAATTGGAAATGTACCTAGGTGCATTAAAGGCAATGATGTATAAATATTTTAATATTGATGTAATAAATATTGTGATACTACACTTGGTATTGGTATCATAATCAAATGTTTTCTGTTGACAACTGTAGTTTTGAACTACACTTTGATGGAAAATTAAGAAGAAACAGGTATTTGTTATATTATAGTTTGAATTATTTTGATTTGACCATGGTCAATTTTCTTTTGTCTTTAAAGGAGGAATTTGGGGAAAAATCTTATTTTCTAAATTTACCATTCACTACAAGTGTCGCTGAATCACATAAACTTCTTACTTAAGATTGCATAGACTAATCAATGCATGTTTAGGATACAGTATGTCTGAGAAGTGGCTGTTAGTAATTATTTTGTTTATTTTTTAGCCACAGATAATTAAACTGTATCCTAAACCACACTTAATAGCCTTCAATACCTTAATGAATATCTGGATTCTGTTTAAGTATGTTTGGTGATACCTTGCTATTTACTTTTATTGAAATGATGTATTGCTTTTTTTGGTTACAATTGAGTTCTAATTTTAGCAAGATTAGCCTTAAAGCTCCAGTTATAAACAAATGAAGTAAAATTTTGATTCCAGTTATGTTTTGGTCGTTTGACTCCACCTAGAATTAGAATGAAATGGGCAGAAATGCTTTGCATATTTTTAATAGGATAGCTGAAATAGTAGTTACATCTTAGTTTTTATGTACCTTTAAGCTCAACTTTCCTTACATCTGCACATCTTAAATTACTTTTTAAAATTTATTATTCTTTTTAATTTATTGCTAGTAATATGACCGCAAAATTATACTTTTCATATGTATGAGTTTTGCATCTCACAGATGTAGTAGCCTGAGCAGTTTTGGTTAAGCACTGTGACTCAAAGATGACAGTTGTTTTTAATCTCTTGACCAAGGTTCTTGCCTGGCCTACTTTGTGAGAGTCTGTTGGATTGGCATCCATCTCCGGGTGAAGACTTTAAAACATGTCTATCCGAAAATGAACAGGGACTTCCTTGCCTGTGCCAGCTGTAGAATCATTGTCAAATCAGCTTCGATCTCTAGACTTGAGCTTTCAAATAGCCCAAGTTCAGAGTGGCTTATTGGGTAGCCTTCTTTTATTTAACTCACTGTTAATATGATGACTGAGCAATATGGGAAGTCACATTGTGCTAGTTTGTGTTTTCAAGATAAATATTCAAAATATGAAGATAAAAAGTCAAACATTTATTCAGATTGACTATTCCAAGATCTAATAATCTAATAATCACTCTAGCAAAGGAAAAGGTGCATTTTGAAAGGGAATTAAACTAGATATTCAGCATTATGTTCTACAACATATTGATAAAATAGCATATTACAGTATTACTACATAGAATGACAATATGGCAACACACCCTTTTATGTTTACAAAAAAACAGTAGTGCTGCATTTTGTGACAATTAATTGACTGCTGTGTTATTTGTGATCAAAATGATGTTTTAAATCATGTGAATACTTTGCATTGTCACACTTCTTGCCATATCATTACTGTTAAGGTTAATATGGCTGTAAGAGTGACAGCTGTATTGTAATGGATGTATTGTCCATACTTATACATAGTGTCATCCACTTAAAATGAGCAAAGTTGCATGTCCCTATGCAGTGTTAAGACCAAATCACAAAATACTTCATTCATTTGTAACAGGTACTGAGAGAGAAAACAGAAAGATCAGTGCAGTTATTTGTTCTTAGTGATGTTGCTCTTACTCATACTTTTTTACTGGTTTTAGGTAATGATTCACCTAGTCTTATGTAACGTTCTAATGAGTTTGATGAATCATGTACTAATAACAGTAGAAAAAGGTCTCAGCTTAGCATCTCAACTTACGGTAATTAAAAGTATGCTTCTATATACAAAAAGAAATTGTTATAATGTGATATGAATGAATTAGGTAATGTTTTAGATATTGATAGTTTATATTCCAGGGGAATGATAGGAAAGCTGTAGAGAGCTGATGTTTTTTTCCTGTACTGTATATGAATTTGTCAGGATTTGTCACTATTATAATGGTGAGATAATTTGAATTGAGAGGGTACTTGCTGAATACTTTCATTGTACATCTACATATTTATCTACTTGTATGCTTATTCTGTTCCATATTTTTCACCACTCACATCAATAGAAATATATTTGTATGCTATAGACCATTAGGAAGGGGGGATATGATGTTGTAGTTTTTGTAATAAATTGTCATATTACACTTTTCAGATTATTTTATGCAGATTTTACGCACTTCTAAAACAATGAACTAAAAGACACTTATAGTAAATAACCCATAAACAGCAAGCTCCTTGTTTCTATGCAGTTTATTTCAGTTACCATATATGGTTCATATATAGTAACCGGGAAAAAACTGTATAGTAACAAGTAGCTTAGGAATGACTGCTCAATATGACAATTTCTTATTATATTTACTATATCTACTACATTTAAGACTTTCAAGATTATGTTTTAGCTGACAATTAATAACCATATACATAATTGCAATTAACAGTTAAATTGTCTCATTTTGTTCATTTTTTGTTAACTTGCAATCAGTTTTGGATATTTCCTGTTGGAGTGTATTTTAAACAAAATAAAGTATATTGTGTTTTTTGAAGTGGCAGAACTGCTTTTGCTGGTGCATTTCTTTCTCCTAGTTTATTCTCAGAAAAACTAGAGGTGATAAATTCAGTGCAGTGTGAATACATTCTTAAGTTTGTTATGATTGTGTCATATTGCCCACTTTTGCATACAATGCATAACCTGTTCCTACAGCTAGGTATCTTAATAGCACTTGAAGATACAATAATTGTGGATTAGCAACAGATTGTATTAGGTCTCTCTAACATAAATATTATTCACAAAAAGATTTTCTGTGCTGTACTGTGCAATATTTTGAAATTGTTTCTCAGTACCTTTATGTTTTTTGTGTTATTTACTAAAAACATTCATAATTTTAGTTATATTAATTCTGATTCACAGTTTCCTCTTTTTCTTTCTGGTTCTTAGCTGAGAGTAAATTCTACAGGACAATCAGGATGAAAAGATGGCGACCATGCTGCTACCAGCGGGTCCAGACGCCTTGCGGCGGTTCACTCGCGAGTCCCTGGCAGCCATTGAGCGAAGGATTACTGAGGAGCAGGCCAAGAAAGTTAAGGATTTCTATTTTAACAAGGGAAACACAGAGGAGCCAAAGCCTCAGGCAGACAAGGAGGCTGGTAAGGTGCTTCCTCGAATCTTTGGTGATATCCCAACAGGATTGGTTGGAGTTCCGCTGGAGGACATTGACCAGTTTTACTTCAGAAATCAAAAGGTGAGTCTGCATTGGTTAAAACTGGCAGCCATTGCCATCTTGGATGTCAATTTGGTATTGATGGGACAGTGAAGTAGCTAAACAAAATTAAGAGTCATTTGAGACTAGTAGTGTCTAGTTTGTGTTACCAAGATTGCAAACTTCTGGCAGTGGATTGAGGACCAGTAAGCACTTAAAGGTTCTTGTGTTTTTCTTTTACCTTAAGTAAGTTTTGCAAAAACCTTTCAGGGAAAAGTGGAAAAGTAAAAATTCATAATTGTAAATTCAGCATTAAAGCATAAGTTCAATAAATTCCATTGTTCTAGTTACAAATTTACAACTTTAAATGTATCACTTTTTGAAAGACTTTGTTTTAATGAAATATGTATTTCACAAATGTATATGTCGTAAATATGTCACAAATGTAGTTTTTGAATTGGCCACATGTTCCCTCACCATGCATCAGAAAATAACATTAAATTTAAATTTGTTGTGCATAGTAAATCATGCAAACTCAGAATAAGACCATTACTTAATTGCAATAGAACAAAATTTTATAAAACGAATGGGGCACTCTGGTCCTCAAGGATGAAATTCCAGCATGTCATAGTTTCCTTTTCAAAGACATTCAGCTAATTACCAGTAGTTAATTCCTAGATTTAGTAGGTCAGTTTGAACAGTGACATTGGCAAACTATGCAAGGCTCTAGCACTTGAGTCCGATATTTGAAGTTGAGTTTATCGACTGTAAAATATTTTTTCAGCATATTTGACAGTGTCCCTCCCTCTAGCTAGTGTATCTTTTACTATTGTTAAAGGAAGTCACAACAACATATCTTTCAGACACCAGTAATTATGCCTAGTTTTAAAAGATAAAAAAAAATTAGGCCACCGTTATAATTCAGACACATATACAATAACTGCATTAATTATGGTGCATGCCTCCCTTTTATACATATGTGGAAAGAGAAATGTTTTTTTGACATGGTGAATAAATAGTGCATTGTGGTCCATACACCAGTTGCATATATCTCATCAGTAGAATGCACATTTATGCACCTGAAACAGGTGTATGGGCTTAGAACATCTGAAGCTTAATCACATAGACTGCTAGCTTTTGGTAGCAGATTGATTAACGTGGACTCTTCTAATATCAAGCAGATTTAGTTACCTAGACCAATAGAATGACATAATGTTATGTTAATAATAATGTAACTTAATTCAGTAATATAATGTAAATATATTTAATGTAAATAGATAATGTGACACTTTCCTCCATGGACTTTTTCAGCTTGTTTAGTGAGGCATTCTAAGCTCCACACACAGATTGTAATTATACACCTGACACTGCTATATCATTACTGCTTTCATGACCTAAAAAGGCATTAGGTGTTAGGATTAGCATCAACCCAATGCTGTATAACTAATCTCATATATTCATTCATTAATTCTCACTAATGATGTTGTTGCTGAGGTGAAATAAGGACAGGTGTGGACAGTTTAATGAAAGACGAGATGTAAAATAATGTAAAAAATTGGAAAACAGTTTGAATTGCTAGGCCAATTAGCTCACATTTAACATTCAAGTAATTAAAACTGATTGCTCATGATGGCTCCTCCTCACATCACTTTGGTTATGTTATATATTTAATTACGTGTAGTATGAGAATTAAAATAAATACTTATAGAAAAAAAAATCCTTTTTTTTGCTTTTCAACTATACTCTGCTATTATAACCACAATTAAGGTGTTTTTGTTCTATGTTCTAATGAAAAGATAAAAGTAAAAGAGTAAGTAGTATGTTACTATACATGACAGTGGCAAAGAAATGAAGGCTAAATTTAAAATCCAGAAATATGCATGTGTCTATGTAGCAGAAATTGTGTTTTGTCTTCTGCCAAAAGATTGTGAATGAATGTGAGAAAAAACTGAACATATGATAAACGCTGTATTATCTGTCTAGTTAACTAATGATATTCACATTCTCAGCATTGTAACAAACAATTCTGGAATACTTAAAAGATCTCATGACTTATTTAATGTGTAACATTGTCTCTATTTTTTTATTTCTAGTATTTTGCCAGTTTTTCCCCCTCACAATGTAGTAGTAGCCAATTAAGCCATCTCATCCGCTAGGGACTTTGCAATGTCTCTGATTCTAGGAGGGTAAAGACAAGCACAAGCCTCTTCTGATGTGTGTTATGTGGCCACTGCCTTTTTTCGAACTACTGCTGATTCACTGTCACTGGGGAGCCAACGTGCTCAGAGGAAAGCACAAGTAGATAGATAGATAGATAGATAGATAGATAGATAGATATATACTTTATTAATCCCTTGCGGGAAATTCAGGATTTCAAGTACCCCAGCTCCGATGGACCAATCAGTAGATGCTTGAGCCAGCGACCATTGTAGTGTGAAAGTGATGGTGCGAGAGTGCCATCTACCCGCTCAGAGAGAACACTGCCAATTTTTGCTCTCTTGGGCCCCGAAAGCAAGCAGCATGACCGGGTTTTCGAACTCGTGATCCTCTGGTAATAGTGTCAGCATCTTAGCCTGCTGAGCCACTCCAGGCCCAAGTAGATTGATTTACCTTTTTTCTTTAACTTCTGTGATAATACATTGATTTTTAGAAAGGATAAAGAAAGGCTATCATCAGGGTATATCACTGGGTGACATGACTGCAAATCAAATCATGATTAATTGAACATTGTACATCAGTTATTTTGTACCTTTTGTTCACTAAAGTTAAAATATGTGCAAGTAACGAATACAGCATTATTCTTTGGTACAGGCTGCACATGTTGCTCAGTTGGCTTGGTGTTTGAGCTCTCCTCCATGTTTCTTCCTTGTCACAGACCAGACGGGGGGAGATATGTGATGAAACATGCGGTAGTATGTTTATAGATAGTATATGAACAGTGGGGGGGGAACTTTTAAGTATTAAACAAATAGTAATAATAATGGGCAAAAACTTCAGTTCAGAGATTAAGAATGTCAGTTTTCAGAAAGTCAGCCCTACATTAGAGTACAGCTGCTGCTGTTGCCTGATCTAGGATCCTGACGTTAAATCATTACAAATAAATGCATCTTACAGAGTCTGAACAGATGATTTAATCAATACTGTCTGTACACAGTAAATCTGCCAAAGTTAATTATACACTATTAGAGTTAAATTAACACTGAGGGTGTCTAAATGTAACACTCTCAGTGTTAATTTAACTCTAATAGTGTTGATTTAACACTGGCAGATTTACTGTGTACAGTATTATTGTTATTACTAATTTAGCTTTTCCAAACTGTTGCTGAAATTAATAAATGTTTCTTTGCTTTTTGTCTTTGTTGAACTATGTAAAATGTGCATTTCTGTTTTTTGTTTTTATTTTGTAGACCTTTATAGTGCTAAACAAGGGGAAGGCTATTTTCCGCTTCAGTGCCACGTCAGCCCTGTACATATTTAGTCCATTTCACGTCATCAGGAGAATCTCTATACGAATACTAGTCCACTCATATCCTTTTCTAGCTTTTGAACTATTGGTGTTTGTGTCTGAGTATGTGTTTGAGCTCATGTGCTTCAGGGATTGTGTCGTTTCTGATAAAAATTGTAATTGTAAAATTTTGCATTGTATGACAAATGAAAATACAGTGCCACATCAAAATATAGAATATTTTGAAAATGTTAATTGTTCATAATTTAATTAAAAAAAAAACTCAAATTCAAAAGTCACGTAAAGTGACATTTCAGGCCTTCTTTTTATTTTAATGTTGAACAATGTGGTTTATAGTTCATGGAAATCAGAAAGCAAGCGTCTCAAATTATTAGAATATTTAATTTTGAGTTTGAATAAATTACTATTCAAACAGAATCAACATTAGAACAAAAGGCTTGAAATATGTCACATTACATGTAATGAAAATAACATATATGACAAAGAACATAACATATTTCTGAATTATATTATGAACACAAATAAACTTTCTTACAATGTTCTAATTTTGTGAGATGCACTAATAAAAATGAAACATTTTCCCTCTCTTTATCAAAACTTTTTTCTATACGTTGTCAGAAGTTATGTTTATTGACAGCTGAACTGAGATAATATTTTATTAATGCTCTTGAAAGATTGAATCGTTGTAGTCTGTGCCCTATAGCATCCCCTAAGCCAATCGCATGTATTTAACATTTCCCTCTATTCTATTGGATTTTTTTTCAGTCCCATTTTTGAAACAGCTTTGTAATGTTCCTCCCTGGCATCGCAAACCAAATCCTCTGATATCCCTCTTCTAATCCCCCAAATGAAATAAGAGCAAGGAGATTTGGCATCATGTGACAGCACATCAGGCCTCAGACTGAGTGGAGCAGAGCTGCACGCGCAATGCCTGGCCTTTTACATGCAGCCGTGGCTTTAATGCACACCGGTGTCAAAGGCCCAGCCAGACTGCCCTGCTTTCTCACACGCTATACCGGTCTCAGTTGTAAGCCTTTTTGGGTCATGTAGTCTATACAAGACTCTACCAGTGACCAATAGGAGCAGTTCTTTGTTGTCATGATGACTTGGTTCATGCATAATGAAATACCAAATTGTTTTTAAAAATACACTGACAGATTACTGAATACTGAATATGAATATACTGGATTATAAGACTGAAACTTGATGTGGTTACACTATTTCATAATTTAAAAAAAAGTGTTTGGACCTTTATTAATGCAATTTTTCACCTAAAGCCATATTTTTGTTGTTATAAACTACATAGGAGAAGAAAAGCTGATTGAATTGAAATAGGCTGCATAAAACAGTTTGGAAGATTTTGTATATTAAAATAGCATCAAAATAGCACCACTTGTCCAGGTCAGTATTGGAAATTTACTGCATCATGAATTTGCCGAAATGAATAAAAGATAACCCTACAGACACAAAATAAGGATTAGTAGATGTTTTGCTCACAGACTGTGTCAGGAACTTACATCTCTTTTCAGAAACACTCTTATAATGCCAGGCTTATAACCTGTGACATTTTAAAGGCACTGTACACTATTCTGGAGAATGACTGTGAACTCAACAGCAAAATATAACCCTCTCTTCAATACTTCTTCTGAACCTCCATTCCAAAAATGTGTGCATGCTCATTGCCAAAGTAATGACATTGAGCTTGCAGACTGAAAAAAATACAGAGAGAACAACATGATAGCATGCAATTGCCTTTAGCAAGGTCAACATTTGTTAAGTTGTGGGTTAACAAGCTGTTGCTACATTTGCTACTGTTAAACACACCAGTTGGGATTATCTATTACAAATTTTTGTAAACGGGGCAAAACAAAAACATAAAAACTGAGCTCAAGTCAGTGCTCCCCACCTATTGAGCAGGAATAGAGCAACATCCTCACCTCTTTTCATGCTTTTCAGCATTTGGAGGTCTCTCCACCACCTTCATCAATGTTTATACAGGTATTTGCCCCTCCCCTCCCCCTGTTGCTGATTGGCTGGAATAATGTTGTGTTTCTTGGTTCAAGCCTTTCTTGTTTCCCAGTTAAAGAGCCAGGATCATACTTTTTCCAACACAAAAACAGATTAGAGAGCTAGCAGAACATGATGAAACATTTGTTGAATTATACAAAAATTTTATTGGTTAAAAAATTGTGTACAGCACCTTTTAAAGAAGGAAGGGGAAATGACAGTACATTGGCGTTAACTGTGGTTTTCAAAGATGATATCATGTTGTCTGTCAATTTTTGTTAGTGTCCTTAACTCTTGTTTACATTATTTAGCTGGTTCATAATGTGCACAATTTTGACCAACTGTTGCGTCATGGCAATGTCAGACCCAGCGCATTGGACCAAGTACCTGGAGTGAGTATTTGTATTACTATTTTTTGTTTAGTGTTCTTTACAATAGAAACATTTATGTTATGTTATATGGCACAGTTCTCTTTTTTAAGATCCCACTGTGTTCCCTACATTGGGTTGTTTTTGCAGTGATGAAATCCTGAAGACCATTATATCTTTTTAAACATTACCCATATTCAACTGTCAGTAGCTCCAGATTAGTTACTGTGCAAGACATGCAAAACATGAGACAAATGATTGTGAACAGACTTTGTAGTATTTTATGTTTTAAAGGAAATGCCATTTAAGTTATTTAACTGAGTTTTCGTCAATGTGATGCTCTGCTAGGATGATCCTGTTTGGTCTTTGATAAAGGGCTGGGTAAGATACTGGAATTTAAGACTTTTTGTCGCATGGTCAGCAGCAACTGCAATGTCCCTTTGAATGAAACTTCTGTATAGAAACTTAGTGTCATTTAGGTAGTTCTTTGAAAGTTGTAGTTGATCACTCCAAGACAGTTAAGACATTTGGTGTCTAAAGGTTTCTTTTCTAATTTAGAACTGGAGCTTTGAGGCTATGCAGCACTCATCAACATGTACAACGTGCATGCCTAAATCGTCACACCATTCCATTGTTGCAGGAACTACACGTTTTACATCATCTCTTAGCAAGCATGCTTTTGGTTTCTGACATTGTGTAACATATTGTTGTCCAGGGTTGTACAAAGATCCTTGATGGGGATGGTGATCAAATTGGAGCAAGGTCCCCATTGATTAATAGTTGTTGTTCTGGGGGTGGGTTTGGTGGATAGGGCATTCAAGGGGAAAAAGGAAAAGGGGCAGGCACCTAGAGACCCAAAACCCCCCAAACCTGCTTCCTCCATTTGCATGTCTGTTGTTATCTTTAAAAAACTTAAGGCTTCAGTGTAGCTGCTACTAATGTATTGTTTCATTTTTATAAATAACTTAAATGTAGCAGCTATACTCAACCCTGAAGTTTGTATAGATAACAGTATGATATACAAAGCCAGAAACCACAACACAACTCTGTTTGAGATAACTTTAAATTTGGCTTAGTTTCATGTAAATGTGTGATGACATAGGCTCAGAGTTTGTCTATATTGATAAGGTTTCTCTTAGTTGTTACTTAGATTAGCTTACAAGTTCCAGTGCAAAACTGAAAAAGCAAACTGGGGAAATTTGTGCTAAATAATTTTTTTCAAAACTATTGCTTTAAAACTTGCTGTAACTCTTCACATTATGGCTTTTACAGTTGTAATTACATCTTATTATACCTAACAATTGCTCATTAAAGGCTTACACTTCCAGCTGAACAAATGAATGAC
>BRDA01002525.1:93825-105398 GCA_036984385.1 Crenuchus spilurus
CTTCACATTATGGCTTTTACAGTTGTAATTACATCTTATTATACCTAACAATTGCTCATTAAAGGCTTACACTTCCAGCTGAACAAATGAATGACCGCCTGACACATTTTGCATTAGGTAGTTAAATCCTTGATGTGCTTCCACTGTAGAGGATTATTCAACCTGTCCTCTGTCTCACAATGCCTACTGGAATACAAACCCGATTACACAAAATTCTGGCTTAATCAGTGCATTGTGGGCCTATTGTGCATAGGTCTGCAGTAGTAGATTTCTGTACTGTGTTTATCCCCTCTCAAACATTGCTTCAAATCCCAACAAGCATTGACCTTTAATGAATGTGTGCATGGAGAAGATTTGGAAGAGAATGTGACTGGGCATGCAGCATGCTGATTTGCTAACACACCATATCCAAAATCCTACCTTTCAACATCCAAGGAGCTAGTAAAAAAGATGCATGCCTGAGAAGGTTTCTTTCTCACATTCAGAAAAGCCCTAAAGTTTATGAAGGGATGAAAATTAAAATGGCTCACCCAGAAGTCATATTTACACAATTTTTCACTTACCTCAGATTAAATGAGTCAGCCATATTGTGTGTTACTTGACTAATCTGTGAGACCTTAATTAAGATCTGGATGTGGCCTGAGCAGGATGAGGATAGTATTTTGATAGAAACAAATTGGATATTTAGGTGACTATTGAGATCTAATTTTTGTTAGCAACATTAACTTTCCAGTTCCAGTTTTAAACTAAATAAGCACAATTTGGACTCTTAACATGTTTTGGTTGTTTATATATGATGTAAGTGAAAATTTAATAAATATGATTTTTGAGTGAACTATTTGTTACTATGAATGAGTGTAATAATCTAATTATTTATAATTTTTTATTTGTTCACTCATTCCCTTTTGTCATTGCATGAAATTCTGGTAATGACATCTTTCTTATATTTTGCTCTTGTTTTGTTTTGTGCTTGCTCAGATACACGTTTACTGGTATTTACACATTTGAGTCACTCATTAAGATCTTGGCGAGAGGATTCTGTTTTGGACCCTTCACTTTTCTCAGAGACCCATGGAACTGGCTAGACTTCAGTGTCATTGTCATGGCGTAAGTTTTTCTGTTTATTTGCTATAAATTATACATCACAGTGTCATAGGATGTACTGCTTTACGATAAAAGAATAGATTGCATATCTGATGTAGGTTTCTTCTCTTAAATTACACCAATACTAACCTCATACAGTGGATATAAATAGTCTACACTGCTGGTAAAATGCCTGGTTTTTGCCATGTAAAAAAAATCTGACCAAGATAATTTCATGTTAAATGATAGTACACAGCTGCCATCATTTAAAGTGATTCTGATTAACTCCATATAAAGTTCAGCTGTTCTAGTAGGATTTTCCTTACATTTTCTTAGTTGCATTTTACAGTGTAAGCCGTTGCCCATAAAGAGCACACAACACATCAAAGGGATCTCATTGCTGAAAGGTATCATATGGTGGCTCACGGAGTCACATGACAGCAACAGTTGTAAAGCAAAAACAAAAGCTGAGAACACAACAGCATTAATGGAAAATTCAATGACATTAAGAACATGCTGGAAACAAAAAAATCACAATGCAACGACATTAAGTAAGCACAGCGCAACCACATTAAGTAAGCGCAGCGCAACAACATTAAGTAAGTGCAGCGCAACTACATTAAGTAAGCGCAGCGCAGCAACATTAAGCGCAGCACAACGACATTGAGAAAACACACACCAGAAATTATCTCGGTCACTAGGGGGCGCTGTTTAGCTGTTGACATTGTACTGAAAGCACAAGCATGATTTAAATTATTTATCACGTATCATTTTATCATTTTCTATTTTGTAAATTACATTTTATTAAAAAAAAGGTTTGCACACTAAATGTAATGTAAAAAAGGTAAAGAGCAAACATGAATCATTATAAACTGTCTGGATGAAGAGCCTTTAAACAAACACATCAGACAAAAAGTAAATATAAAAAGCAGTTTTAAAGGATGATTTCATTTATTATGGGAAAAAATCTATCCAAATCAACCTGGCCCTATGTGAAAAGTAATCGCCTCTAAATTTAGTATATAATTGTTGCCTGTGGCAATGAGTCTTTCACGTCTCCGAAGAGGAATTTTGATCCCCTCTTCTTTGCAGAATGTTTGAATGGTCTGTTTAATCCTTGTATGGCATTCATATTTTATTTTGTTTGCAAAATAAACAGCTTATAACAGATTAATATTTGCTCTTTACCTTTTTACAGTATATTTATTTTAAAATGTGCTACTCATTTCTGTTTGATTTTAAATAAAATGTAATTTACAAAATAGAAAATGATAAAATGATATGTGATAAATAATTTAAATAACGCTTGTGCTTTCAGTTCAGTCTCAACAGCTAAACAGCACCTACTAGTGGCCAGGATCATTTCCAGTGTGCGTTTTCTTAATGTCGTTGCGCTGTGCTTACTTAATGTAGTTGCGCTGCGCTTTCTTAATGTCTTTGGTTTGTGATTTTTTTGTTTGCAGCATTTTCTTAATGTCATTACGTGTTCCGTTAATGCTGTTGTGTTCTCAGCTTTGTAAATGTTGTTGTGATGTGACTCTATGGGCCACCGTAGTATCAGTCCAGAGAAGAGTACAAAACAATTTCCAAGGCAATAGATATACCAAGGAAGACAGTGAAGACAGTCATCAAGAAGTGGATTAAATTTGGCACAACAGTGACATTACCAAGAACTGGACTCCTTCAAAAACTGATGATTAGTCAAAAAGAACATTGGGAGGCTGCCAAGAGGCCGACAGCAGCATTAAATGAACTGCAGGAATTTCTGGCAACTACTGGTTGTATACTGCATGTGAGAGCAATCTCCCATATTCTTTATGTCTGTGCTATGGGGTAGGGTGGCAAAATGGAAGCCTTTTCTTACAAAGAAAAACATCTAAGCCCAGCTATGTTTTGATAAAGCCTACATCATGTCTGCATCATGTGGGAAAACATGTTCTGGACCAATGAGACCAAAAGTTTTAACTTTTTGGCCATAATTTCAAAGGATATGTTTTCCCAAAGCCAACATCACCAAAAGAACATCACACCCACAGTGAACCATGGTGGAGGCAGCATTATGCTTTGGGGCTGTTTTACGTCAGCTGGAATTGGGGCTTTGTTCAAGGTGGGGGGAATTATGAAGAGTTCCAAATATCAGTACATTTTGGCACAAAAACTTCAGACCTCTGCTAAGAAGCTAAAGGTGAAGAGGAATTTCACCTTTCAGCATGACAGCGACCCAAAACAGTACCTCCACATCAACAAAAGAACGGTTTCACCACAAAAAGACCAAAGTTTTGGAATGGCCTAGCCAGAGCCCAGACCTGAATTCAATTCAAAATCTGTGGGTTGACCTGAAGAAGGATGTACACAGGAGAAGCTCTCACAATCTGACAGATTTGGGGCACTTTTGCAAAGAAGCGTGTGGGCACAACTTGCCAAGTCAAGATGTGCCATGCTGATGTACTCCTACCCAAAAAATCGGTCATAATGCTGTCATAAATTAAAAGTGCACTTCAACAAAGTAGTAGTTTAAGCGTGTACATATTTATGCAACCACATTATTTTAGTACTTGTACTTTAGAGTGACATGAAAGGTGAAAAATGTTTGGAAATGATTAATCTTTGTCTGATTTTTTACATGACGAATGTGAGTTAGGGGTGTGTAGGCTTTTTATATCCACTCTACATGTTATAAATGTTAATCAGACAGAAAGGATATTTCCAAGATTGAAATATAGTATTCATTTCATTTTTCTGGATTTTAAACTGTTCTTTCAAAACAATCTCAATGACACAGTGCATACACATTGCAGTAAGCTCTAAATACCATGATAAACTGTACAACACAAAATGAAAAACTGCTTAGCAGTAGGAACACCATTTTGTCAGCATCATACATTGGGATCTGTATTATTTAAAAATATTCCCAATGTTCAAACTGAAAAGCAATGTCACAGAATAAGTTTGCAAGTTGGAATGTAACCAACTATCACACAAAAATATCATGGTTTATGTTACCTCAGTATATAACATATATTTAAAAACACACAAGAACGTGATAAAATTACAGTGTATATGCAGAGTCTCTCTCATCTCAGCTGCTAAAACATTTAATTCCTTCAGAGAAGTAATAGGTGTCTTTGTGACCTCCCTCACTGGTCTCATTCTTGCACAGTCACTCAGTTTGTGAGGACAGTCTGCTCTAGGCAGATGCACACTTGTGCTATAATCCTTCTGTTTCTGATAATGAATTTAACTGAACTCATTGATGGATTTAACTGAACTCCAGGGGATGTTCACTCACTCTGAATTTTTGTTTTTAATATCTAGTGACTTATACTGTTCAGTAACTTATTCTCAGTTGCATGGAGTGTTTTTTTGGTCTTCATGGTGTATTTTCAGCCAAGAATACTGTTAGTCAGTCTCTGGACCTTCCAGACAGGTGTCTTTATACTAGTCACTTGAGATACATTCACTGCACTGTGTTTTTTATTTATTTTTATTGTAAAACTACTAACACCAATTATGTGTTGAATTAAAATTGATTTTAAGAGGATGAATAAGATGTTTTTTTTAATTTTATATATTACATGTACAATAGACATTAGTTTTGAACTTGAATAGAACATGAGGTCTTTGTGCTATTAATAGGAGCCTCTTCATGTTTAAGATATTTTGAGATATTTGTTTGCCATTGTATAAGACTATGCTGCTCATGGGATATCTTTGGGAAATGGCAGATGGAAAAACACATATAATATTTTCTATGTATTGCTTATCTCTTTTCATTATTAGCAAAAAATGCTAAAAGGTTTGTACTGACTGGCAGTGAGCAACTGAATAACTTAACTACTATTATTATTATTATTATTATCATCATTACCTTGTTTTCTATGTTTACTTCATTCAGCGGTTTCTCTCAAAGAGCTATTGGACATTTACAGAGTTGTTGTTTGGCTTATTTATTTCCAATACTGCAGTATGTATTTTGTGTATTAGCCAGCACAATGTGTTGTGGCACATTCATTGGTTGAGGAGAAGCATGAAGGAGGAAATCTAGAGTGTTTCTGAATAGCTTGCAAAAAGCTAATGATAAAACAGCCAGTTGATGTTACATAAGGGTTAAATGAGTCATTTCACTGTCCATGGTGCTGAAACAGTCACAACCTCACAATGTCAGAACATCTGTTTTGGAGAGAGGCAGCTCAGTTATTGTTGGAGAAAAAAGCCCTTAAAAGAGTGAAAAGGCTGAGTGATGATTACCTCAGAGATGTGTAGGTGGATAATGGAAACAGGAATGGCAATATTGAGAGTAAGAGAGAGCAGGCAGAGATGTGATCATGAGAGAAAGAAATATTTGCAGGAAAAAAAGAAGTGAGAATGAATCACACATATACAAACAGATAGACAGACCGAGAGAGATAGACAGAGAGATACAGGTATCCAATGGGACATTTGTCAGATGACCTACATATTCAGCAGTGCAGCTTGACCAGAGGCTGAGATTAGTTGCCAGAGAAATGGAGGGAGGAGGGAGAGAGCGCGAGAGCAGGAAAGAGAGAGATTTACAGGGTAAGAGATCTCTCCAGAAACTCCAGCCAATTCCTCTTCATTAGTATAAAGACCTGTGACATCTTTAAGCTGTTTTGGCTTTTAACTGCAGCGGATTTACCCTTTTGTAAGGGTGGGTGACAGAAAAATATTATCACAATACTTTAAAGCATTTTCACAATGCACTGTATCTTGTTTTTTTTTTTTTTTTTTTTTTTTGCAGAAGCAGAAATACAGTGCCAGCTTAAAAATACTGAAAGGCAATACATGTTTACAGGCTCTCTATAAATTGAAGTACATCTGTCATTTTATGATACATTATGATAGTCAGCAAAAGTGTACTGTGACATCATTTCTCACAATGAGAGTATATTGCTTGCCCCTACCCTTTTTCATTTATGTATTACAAAGAGATTCATAAAGAGCTTGCTCAAAGGTCAACTCTTTGCTCGTGTGTGTAAGTACTGAATTTTCAGTATGGTTTCAAAGAGTGAATTACTAAGGTATGAATTTGCTGGACTGCTATAATCCCCATAATCTGTAAAAGAAAAGCAGTTTTCTCTGGGTCAGTATGTAACAACATGATGACATATTCTCTCCATTGTCCATTTCCTCTCCCATTTAATTCATTTCATATTCTTCTAAATAGGGCTCCACAATATAGGAAAAATATGATATTGCAGTTCATTTGTTGCACATTACTACATGGCTTGCAATGTATTGCAAATTATATTGATGTAACAATGTTAAAATTTGACCTACACCATTTTGGCCATTTTTTCCCTTTGTTGGATTCTGTGAATCCATTGATTCATCAAAACACCCACATAAACTCATTAGAAAAATCTGATTATGTTCAGGATGCACACAACATGTGTACAAAAGCACTGATCTACTTGAGTATCCCAATATTATGTTTTGTGATACTGTATTGATTTGATAAATTTTAAATTAATAGTTCATGTGTATAACTGTGGCAGACCTTGATCCAATTCGTGTTGTGTATAAACCCTCAACCACTTAATACCTGCATTGTGATCTTCAGCCATTGGACTCTTCCACTTCAATGTAAACAAGTAATGTATAGATGCAACACAAGCAGTTTTTCTGCAATTTGCAAAAAAATTGCAGTATATTGCCTTGCATATAGTATGGCAATATATTGCAATATACTGAATCGTAAACCTTGTATCATGATATCATATCACAGTCCTACTTATAACACAACATAATTGTTTCCGTACTGTAATTATTTCTACCAATACTCAATTGCGTATTGCAAGCTTGTTATGATATCAGTATTACAGAAGCTGGTAGTGATTAACAAAGGATATACTGTGCAGCCCTACTTTTTATTAGTCCCTAAGTTATTCTTAGGGACAGCTTGGTGTAAACTATTTTTGACTTTCACTCTGTAGATATGTGACAGAATTTGTGGACCTTGGCAATGTCTCAGCATTACGCACATTCAGAGTCCTACGAGCTCTAAAAACAATATCGGTCATCCCAGGTAAGAACATTGCTACAAGACAGAGACTTACACATTCACTGATATTATTAATTATTCATGACATCATTATTGGTGCCGACTTGATTTTCCATGAAATGTAAAACAATGTAGTTTTACTGGACATTTGCTCATAAAAACTGAAACAGAGAACATCAATGTGACTAGCTCAAGCCAAGTATACACACATAGTGCTACATCATCAGAAAATCTGAATTTTGTGATTATTGTTCACTGTTTAATTCAAATTAAATTCAACAAAGTGAACTGTCTTATTTTATATTCATTACATGTAAAGTGACATTTCAAACCTTTTTTGTGTTACTGTATGATTTACAGCTCATGAAAATCAAATCATTCGAATATATTTTTCAATTTATTTATTCAAACTGTATCAGCATTAAAACAGAAAAGCTTGAAACATGACACTGTACATTTAATGAGTATATAAAATACATGACACCTTTCAAATTAATTTTAGGAACACAAATGAACTTTTTCAGGATATTCTAAATTGTGAAAATACACTAGTGATAAGTGATATATATATATATTACTTACTTTTAAATGTAATTTCGTTTTCACATGCATAATGCTACATGCTTCACTCATTCAGTACTAGGAATGCATGACAGATGATCAGAATAAACGTGTTCAGCTTTTGGTCAGTTCTTTATATTTTAGCAAGTGTTTGCTGCAATTTTTTTTTACATAAATAACGTGAATCAAATTAATGTTGTAGCACAACTATACATCCCTAATTGTGCTAAATAGCCAGTTGTTATTTTCAATGTAACATTTTATTTGATTAATGGAATTCAATAGGCAACAGATTATTAATTGAAGAATACAAATAAGTTCCTTTAAAGAGTGAATAATGTTATTCATTAACAGAAAATACTGGAACTGTGCTGTTCTGTTTCAAGTGTTCATTTTGGCAACACTATGCAAAGATTAATGTAAATTGGCTGTTGGTAAATTTGCTGATAAAGAAAGATCAAGAGCTTTAAGCACTCATGATTGATGCATCCATATTAACATAGGTAGTTACATAATTAATTATATGTATATAGTCATGAGGAAAAGTATACACCATTTTTGAATTCTGTGGTTTTACATATCAGGACATAATAAAAATCAAAGAGTACTTAGTGGGTCTTATAATTAAGTAAATTAACTCAGATGAATAACATCACACAACAGATTCGACCATGTCATTTATTTACAAAAACCTGGCCAGGATGCAGATGCAGTGTGGGGAAAATTAAATCCACTCTATGAATCAATAACTTGTAGGACCACCTTTAGCAGAAATAACTTGAATTAATAATTTTCTGTGTGACTATCAGTCTCTCACATCATTCTGGAAGAATTTTGTCCCACTTTTTTTTACAACGTTACTTCAGTTCATTGAAGTTTGTGGATATTCATTTATGCACAGCCCTCTTAATGTAACATCACATCATTTGAATTGAGTTGATGTCTGGGCTTTGTTTGGACCACTGTAACATATTGATTCTTTTCTTTTTCAGACATTCTGTTGTAGACTTGCTGGTGTGCTTTGGATCAATGTCCTGTTGCATGCTCCAGTTTCAGCCCAACTTTAGTTGTCAGATAGATGGCATCACATTTGACTTTAGAATGCTTTGGTATACAGAGTTCACGGTTGGCTCAATGACTGTAAGGTACCCAGGTCCAAACAAGTCCAGATCATCACCCCTCTACCTCCTTTCTTGACAGTTGGTATGAGGTGTTTGGTTTTCACCATGTGATGCTGTGCATAATGACCAAACATTACACTTTAGTCTTTTCTGTCCAAAAAAAAAATTCCCTGTTCCACCAGGCTTGTGGTTTTCCATATGCAACTTTGCAAACGTAAGCTGTGTGGCCAGGTTCTTTTTTAGACACTTTCTCTTGGCAACCCTTCCAAACAAATCATAGATGTAGAGTCTTTTTCTATATGTACTGTCAGGAACTTGAACAATTAACATCTCAGCAGTCTCAAATGTTTTCTAATTGTGAATAATCTGGCTTTATTACCCTTTCCAGATTGATGGGCAGCAAGGATTGTTTCATAATTGCTGACGTCTTTACTCCTTGGCATTGTGCTAATCAGAATGATCAAGACCAAGAAACTGTTTTTATAGAGGTGGTCACACTTCCTGACAAAGATTAAATCAAGGACATTTGATTACAACCTTGACTGATACTTACCTTCTTAAATAACATGGAAGCAGTAAGGGTGTACTGAATATTTCCCACACTGCTTCTTCATTTTGACCTAGTTACCTATTTAAGTAAATAAGTATATGGTGTAATTTGTATTGTTGTTGTTCATCTTATGTTATATTTGCCTCAATTTAAGACCTTGTGCAGAGCATATGTTTTGTATTATGTTTAGATATATCAAACCTTAGAATTTCCTTATAATTGTAGAATATCATTCCACTTGTATTCTGTACTGAATCTGCACTCTTCTGCACCTATTTTTTGTGTTGTGATAGTAAGACTGCACTGAAAATAATGGTTTGCATGATTGTCTATGACTGTTCTCTGTGTAATAACAAAATCCTCCTTCTTGCTGTGCAGGTTTGAAAACTATTGTAGGTGCTTTGATCCAGTCGGTGAAGAAGCTAGCAGATGTGATGATCCTGACTGTCTTCTGCCTCAGTGTCTTTGCTCTGATTGGTCTCCAGCTCTTCATGGGTGTCCTGCGGCAGAAGTGTGTCCGCAGTGCTGCCCACTGTGTGAACTCCACCTATCCAGGAAATGATACCTTTGTCTGCAACAACAAAACCTGGCAGTCCATGAAGGACTTCATTAACAGTGAAGGTGCACAAATAGTGATGGCTCTGACAGAATTTCGCTGCAGCGTTTTTGTTTTCACACAAGTGAAAATTGCCTCAGAAGTGTATTGCTATTATGCTTTTAGTGACTCATTACAACAAGTGACAAACAAAGCTAAAGTCTGAAATTGCACTTCGCTGCTAATGTGTTGCTTAACTGAATAAAACACATGTATACAGTGCTGTACAGAGTTTTAGGCACCTGAGAAAAACTGATTTAAAAAGCACTTTATCTGGGCAATAAGTGTTCACTTTATATAATATGTGAAGTCATGTGGGTGACATTTCAAACACCGCTGTTGCTGTTCTACTACAGTGGTGCTGTATTTGTTATAGTCGTACTTGGAATCTGCATTATGTAGTACACATAATTCTCACCTTCCATGTAAGCTGTGTCCTTTGTTTCCTAACATGTTCAGAAAACGTGAGACAGTAAATAATCTTACTTTATCAAATAACTAAATATATAGAATCTAAATTACAGTTTGATTCTATAGCAGAATCACTGATTCTATAGCAGTAGGAATATTCAGAAAAACTGCCACTTCCACATTTCCTGCTGTTTCCACATATGGTAGAAGCCTGAGGTTCAAGTCCTTGACTGAGCAAACACACCATGCAATACGAATAAGAGTTCTTGGGCAACCTGATCTCATTGTAAGTTGCCCCTGGTAAGAGTATCTGCTGAATATAATGTTGGTTATCTATGAATTTTCATAAACATTCTGTTGGTCTGCTAACTGTGCTTGGTGAAATCATTATGATCTACCCCAAAATTCTATGTAAAGCCAATGAAAGGAAGTGCTGACTAACAAGCACCTTTGTTGTAATTGTTCTTGATAGTGACATTTCACTGGCATATTTGAAACCTGTTGAATATATTTTTGACACTAAACAGCATTCTCTGCTTTCTTCTCAGAGAACTTCTACAAAATCGAGGGAGCCAAGGATGCCTTAATATGTGGATATACCAGTGATGCTGGGTATGTGAGAACCTGCATATTGTATTCAGATGGCATAAGATTGCTTTTTTTTTGTTAAAAATTCAAGTTTGAATGTCAAAAACCAGCCAGCAGTTGAAACAGTAGTGGATTTTTTTCTAAATTTAACCCAATCCTGATACTGGCAGTAATTAATTTAAGTTTTTTGCTGTCTGAAGTAAGTTAATTTTGTTGATGGAGCAGATATAATTGAATGGAAGGAAAACTTGTTTCTTGTAATTAGCCTTAAGCATGGCCTTAAGTGTAGCATGGACGAATAGCCTATTAGCCAGTTTTACATTTCTATTTACAGTGCTTGGATGAGAATATCTCTCAGATTATTGAAAAGAATCTTATTAATAGTGATGGGATCTCCCATCACAAGAGTTGTCTCTTGCGCCTAAGGCATATTAACAAAATTCCACAGAAACACTTATATAACTCAGCAAGATTTTATCCTAACAAAACAGAACATACCCCGGAAACCTTAAAGGGTTTACTTTTCATATATGTATTGCTTGAATCAAAATACAAACCGCATTCCAAAAAAGTTGGGACACTAAACAAATTGTGAATAAAAACTGAATGCAATGATGTGGAGATGGCAAATGTCAATATTTT
>BRDA01002525.1:105498-116660 GCA_036984385.1 Crenuchus spilurus
CCAGACGTCTGTTGAGTGTTGTAAGAAGAAGGGGGGATGCCACACAGTGGTAAAAATGGCCTTGTCCCAAATTTTTTGGGATTTGTTGATGCCATTAAATTTTGAAACAACATATTTTTCCCTTAAAATGATACTTTCTCTCAGTTTAAACTTTTGATCTGTGATTTGTGTTCTATTCTAAATAAAATATTAGATGTTGGCACCTCCACATCATTGCATTCAGTTTTTATTCACAATTTGTTTAGTGTCCCAACTTTTTTGGAATCCGGTTTGTATATTTTAAGATATTTGTGAAAGGAGCTTACATGTTTGTTTTTATTTTATTGATGACTTAGCAAAAAGACAAAAAACACCAAAACAAAACCACAAATCTGTATACAATTTGAATAATTATGTAAGTCAGACACGTTTTTAAGAGTGAGTCAGACATATGTGCATTTTTCCTGCCAAATGATGCAATCCTGTCATCCCTATGGTAATTCCTCACATACAATTGATTGGATTACTGGCCGTGAAATGTGTGGAATGTGAACCTAATAAAGACCTCTCACCTGAGTGTTCACACCTATCTCATGAATATTCAATGTAGGGTTAGTGGCTGAGCATAAGACAGTGTCACCTCCGAATTTTTAAGCTTTAGAAATTAAACCACATACAATTTCTAAAAACTGTATTGACCAGTGTGAAGGAGACACCTCTATTTATTCAGTTCTGAGCTCAAAAGTCTTGGCTAGAAATGTTTAGAGTGTATTTTCACAATATATCAGCACATCTGAAAATAGGTTTCTGAAAGTCTAAGTTTTAATTTAATCTAGCAGATTTAATCTAAATATAGATTTATGACACTTACTGTTTTGACACGGTTGTTATTGAATTTGTGCTGAACAAAAGCCTGTTTAACACTTTGGGAATTTTTTTAGATGGGTGTAATTTGTAAAAAAAGTGAAGGCATCTCAGACTACATCAAAGTGTCTGAAATACCCTCAGACTCCAAAGGGTTAATAGACAAAAATAGGCTTTTATTACAATAAATAACCTATACTTTGATGTATACCAAAACTTCAGTTATACCCTGAACTTACATTTCACAGGTAATTTTCCCAGTATACATATTCTGTTGTTCATGAAAAGTGATTATAGGAAATGTTTTGCGGTGCACCAGCTTGTTCTTAATTAATTATACAACACTGCCTTTACCATGTGATGTTTTTGCATTCAGTGGCCATTCCAAACTAAATTTCCTGAGTCAGAACACATTATTGGGCTACATGTTCAGTGTAGTTTTACAAAATGTTGTTGTTTATGCTTTTTCAATGTAGAAGAACAGAGTAACTTCTTGGTTTATCCCACACAGTGGACATCACAGAGGCCATTGTAAGGGAAAGCTAAAACTATGTAGAACAATTTCTCACAGTGCTGAGTTTTGATTAATAAAACTATGTTAATCAAGCTACTGCACTGATGTTCCAAAGCATCTCATTTTAAGTACTTGCATTCAAGCCAATCTTGGTCAGTTGAACTCATTTTCAGAATATGTTTCACCCAGGAACCTGTGCTTTTAATTTGGTTTCATAGAGTGACTTCTCTCAACACAATAATCCAATGTATAGCATCAGTCTCATGCTGAATTGCTCATACTGATTCAGCAGTCCAAGCTGAAGGTCTACATGCCTAAATGTTTCCCCTGAAGCAGCCGCTCTGCCCTCCACTGCCCATTCTATAATCCCACAAATCCCAGTGCCTTTCAAACAAGTGCCACAGGATGATGTTTATGTTGCCAGGGCTAGTTCAAGGATTTTATTGAACTAAATACCCATCTGTGTTAATTTTAAATCCTCAGCTGTTTTGGGCCGGTTAGAATATATACTATTACAGATCTGAGTGATATCTGAAAATAGCTGCAGAAGGCAGTATGATGGGAAAAAAATGGAAATCTGATATTGTTGGCTTTAACTTGTGTATATATATAAGTACTTGTGAAACACTTCTGTAAAAAATATGAATACAATTTATAATACAATGCACATTAAAATAAAAAAATGGGCTTTGCTTGTAAGTGGAGTAAGGGTCATGCTTGGGTTATTGTAGGCCAGCATTACCTTTTTGTTCATGCTAAGATGCTTTGGATTGTTGTTTAAACTAATGCTAGTGACATACTGTTGTGCATACTGTGTGCATGCAGTAACGGTGACAGCTCTGCATTATTTAATCTTTCAGTGTCACACAGTAGTGAAAATGGAAGCTTAATCTTTGATAGAAAAACATAATACAACTGTGCTTTTTGAAAGATGGAGGGAATTGGAGATGAAAATAAAATTAACATTTATAAATCCAATCTACATACAACATGACAAACAAAAGATGTCAATATGATTGTCATGTTCAGCTAAAAATTAAAACTTCTCCCATAGAGCATAACATGAACACATATGTTCACTTGTAATGCTGGGTTCTAATGTTGGATAGTGTTAACACTTGTGGGAGTGAGTGCACTGTCCTGCTGTGTTCCAGCTCATGTACACACACACTCTGTGGAGGATTTCCCCTCTAAATTCACATCTGATCCTGCTTAAGCCCTTTTGTAGGTTTGTTAATGGCTGTTTCTACCATAACAGAACATTGAGGATTAGGGCTGCTGTCCTTTTCTCTCTCTCTCTCTCTCTCTCTCTCTCTCTCTCTCTCTCTCTTTCATGTAAAAAAAACCACACACACACACATTCAAGCAAGCATGCACACATTTCCACCTTTTTTTGTTCACATAGAACCTGCTTGACGTTGAAGTAGAACATCTAGATGTCAGTAAATGTATCTGGGGACTTCTGCTAGATCTACAGATGATGGTTCTATTTGATTAATAACTTTACACAGCATCAAAAGAAAATGCACTAGTAAAAGCAATACAAGTGATATAGTGATTATTGGAGTCATTTTGCTGCCCATATAACATATACATCTGATTTACATTTTGTATTCTGTGTTTAATCTCACATTTTCACACTGATAATTGTTACCAATAATTTACACTACTCACAAAAAGTTAGGGATATTTGGCTTTTGGGTGAAATTAATGGAAAATGTAAAAAGTTCATGCTACAGTGATATTATATCATGAAAGTAGGGCATTTAAGTAGAAGCATGCAGTGGTGATTTTCTCATCTCAAACTATTTATTGAAACAAAAGCCAACAACAGTAGTGGTTATACCCCTAAAAATGTCAATGTCTCAATAATGTGTCATGTGCCACTCAGTATCAATTACAGCTTGACAACGATGTCTCATGCTGTTCACAAGTCGACTGCAGTGGTATGAAAAAGTTTGGGCACCCCTGATAATTTTCATGATTTTCCTTTATAAATCATTGGTTGTGCGGATGATGATGCAGCTGCATCAATTTGGGCACCCTTGTCATTTTATTGATTTGAATACCTTTGGCACTAATTATTGGAACACAAAATGTGTTTTGTAAGCTCATTGACCTTTGACCTATATACAGGGCCAACGATGCCCATATGCGAGTCACGCGCTGTGCGTGTACAGGGGCACCACACGTCTTCGGGGGACACCACACGTCCCTTTCATAATTAGTAAAATATTAATAAACTATTAAAAGCATGTCACATAAAATTATCACCCAATTCTGTTTTTAGTCAACGTCACTCCAACTCATTACTACCAATTTTATACTTATTTTTGGACTGTATGGTCAGCAGACCTAATTTACATAAAATTATAACTAATTTTTGAATAAATATAAGAAATTCTGAATTATTTTGACAATAGTTACACTTGGAGGCATGTAAATGTTTGGCTTATCACAGACTGGTAGCGGCACACAAACAAACACAGATTCAAATGTTAATGTTTTAATCATCACACGTTAGCAAGAAGCGGCAGAGCCAATCAATGAGCTTGTGGGCGGTTTAAAGGAAAACACACTTCAGATTGAGCGGCTTGGATTTCCCCTTGGTCCTAGTGCTCAACCAGTCTCTATTTAATATAGTGTAACATGTTTTTGGACGGTAAAAACTGCAGGGGACCAAAACTGCCTTTTGAAAAAGTGCAGGGGACATGTCCCCTCTGTCACCCCTCCAAATTATGTCCGTGCACACGGAGCTGCAGAATAAGGATGAAAGAGCCGCAGGCAGCTCTGGAGCCATGGGTTGCCGACCCCTGGACTAGACACACTAACACCACCACCTCATCTGGTGACAGCAGGCTGATGTATAGTGCTCTCCTTCATGTCTCCCAACATCGTTTCTTCTCAGCGTGAATCAACTTTCATCAGCGAACAGCACTGAGGCCCACTGGTCCCTCGTCCAGTGTAAATGCTCCCTGGCCCATGCCAGACAATGCCACCTGTGACTGGTGGTGTGGTCAAGTACTCTTTCAAGTTGTCTAGCACACAGACCACACTGATGTAGGGATGTCCCGATCACGTTTTTTCTGTTCCTGATCCGATCCGAGTCATTAATTTTTTAGTGACTCCCGATACCGAGTCTCAAACTGATACTTCTATTTTCTAGATAAGAACTAGATAATACTCTTCACACAGTGCACACATTACATTATAGTTCATAAAATTAATCCAATGTTTATATATAACAAAGGCAATGCTTTAGGGAAAAACTGCCAGCTTCCAAACTATTGTTTAGATGTTTCCAAAAGCTCTAAAGACACCAAAAACCTGTATTCTCTACCACAGCGATCGGCTGGTCATCCAAAGCAATGAATCCAGTGATCCTCTCTGTGATCTTCTTGGCCATAGCGCCGTCTCGAGAGAACTTTTCTTTTAAAACTTTCTGATAGTGCAGATTGTTTAGGTACAGCCTTTAACTGAGCTGTCTGAACGAACTCACTGTATTCTGTTAAATGTTTATTTTTTAGGTGCCGTATTAAATTTATAGTATTAAAATTAATAGGCAGGCAGTACTCTGCCGCACTGAAAGGGGGCGTACGTGAGCCAGCGGGTGCTTGTTGTTGATGTGCTTTGACAGAGGCGAGTAAGACTGAAGAAGAGCACAGATGGCACAGAGCAAACGCCGTTTACTCTCGCTGCTGTAATTGTGACGTTTTTTCTTATCTTTACGTACCTTACGTGCGTGAGAGTGTGTGTGTGTGTGTGTGTGTGTGAAGAACGCTGATGAGGTACGAAATAACCAGTAGCCAATTGAATAAGCTCCCTTTTGGGTTTGTAAGTCCGACTCTGAAGGTGTCTGTGTTTCAACCGACCATGAACCTCACCGCACGTCACTGTATTAAATGCAGATCTGCTACTACCACCCCGTGAAACACTCATATTGCAGACATTACACCTCGCTGTTGGACTCGTATCGCTTTCTAATTTGAAGTAATTCCACACAGCAGACATTATAATCACGTTCTGATACAAGCTTTGCTCTCGTTTTACGACTCCTTTGTTGACGACAAAGATCGGGCTTAGGTTTGTGTTCAGAAAAGCCGATACCGATCAGTTAAAAAATGCCGTGATCGGCCCGATTCCAATCTTTGAGATCGGATCGGGACATCCCTACACTGATGTAAACAGTTTGAAGGGTCTGACATGACACTTGGTGCCTCTCACCTCCCTTAAATGTGCCTGTATTTGTGTGGCATCATCATCCAGTTCTGTAAGGCACTGTTCACAATGAAGCAGTCATTAGTGTTGGATGTGGTCAAAGGACGTCCACTTCTCTGCCTTTCTGTGACTCTTCCAGTCTCTCTGTATCTCTTTTACAACCTGCTGATGACACTGTGACACTCTAAGCTCAGTGCTCGCTTCTGTCTGTGAACTTCTTGTCTGAAGCTTCACAATGGTGAGGTACTGTTGATCAGGTGTTAGGTGTGGTCTTGGTGTCATAATGTCAAAATGTTTAAATACCAATTCTAACTGAAGCAGGACATTTATTGGTTGATTCATGCATCAAACACGTGTTGTGACTTTTCCTGTTAACCTGCTTGTTATAGAACATCAATAAAGTACTGAAACACTGAACAGTTGGACATGGGCATTCAAACGTTTAGAGGTCACATTAACTTCACCTGTAAAGTTTAGGTTCATCCTGAAATTTCACCAAAAAGCCAAATATCCCAAACTTTTTGTGAGTAGTGTATATTTTCATTTTAAAGCAGTTTAGCCCAGAGCAGCAGTCAGAAGTTGTTCACATATATTTCTCTTAAAGTAGCAAAAACTCTCTGTTTAATTAGATTTCGATATGGAGATGGTGGAAAATCATGACTGTTTTGGTTCATGCAACCACACAAATTAACAAAAATACTCAAAAAAGGACAATGCTTAAACATTCAATTTATCCTTAGCTCTTGACCCATGTATGCCTGGCTCTATGCTCTTTTGCACTCACATCCATGACACTCACATCCAGACTTCACACTCTTGTCCCTTTAAGATGGTTAAGGATGCAGCCTTATTGATGAAGCGTGTAGTGTAGTGTAGTGTAGTGTGTGTGTGTGTGTGTGTGTGAGAGAGAGAGAGAGCATAAGTGAGTGAACTGGCTGATGATCAGAGACAGGATAAGGTCCATCTGAGGGAAATCACAGCATGTGCTGATACTCTCTCCCAGCTGGATGCCCTTTTGTACAGCACAACATGTGCTACACTAGCTAGTGTAATCATGCTGATTTTACATAACATTATTCAAGAATAATTTTACAAAGATTTTTTTAAATGTTACTTATTACTTTGTAATATATTTCCACAAAATAAATTTGCTTTATAATTTCTAAAGCAATGTTGCGTTATGTAAATTTGATGATCTGCATTTACAGTACTTTACAGAATAGTGTACAAAGAATGTTGTTTGGGCAGTGCTTAATGAACAGTGTCTTTACAGTGTTCAAACAGTATAAAACCATGTTTACTCAGATTACTATGCATTGGACAATTGTCATAAAATAACATTGTTATTTATGTCAAACACACACACACACACAGATAAACACACATACTGTATTCATGCACTGCTGTGAACAGGCTGAACTCAAGAGACACTCTTACCATGGTCTCTGCTGGCAACCGCCTCCGGGACTTTGTTACTATAGAGACTCTGAGTGTCCTCATAGCAACCCTGAGTACATCTGATCTTTTCTAATGCAGAGTTTAGACCTGCCTTCTTAATCTCCCTGCTCTCTCCATCTCTTCCCTGAGCTCATCAAAACAACACATACTTCCTTAACTCTGATATCCTGATCATTTCTGTGTTACCACCAGTCTAGGTGTTACAGTTGTATGATAACAGTCATCAATTAAAACAACACAAGTCATTTGATAAATCGTGAATGTACTGGAATGTAGGCTCTTCTCTCTCTCTCTCTCTCTCTCTCTCTCTTTCTCTCTCTCACTATATATATATATATATATATATATATATATATATATATATATATATATATATATATATATATATAAGAGTATATAGTTTTAAATAATGATAATAATTTAAAAAATATTTTTAATTTACTGATCAACAGCAAAACAAAAAGGCTTTACATGTAATGAATATAAAATATGACTGTTTAGTTTTTAAAATGTAATCATAAACACAAATTAACTTTTTCACAATATTCTTTTTTAGATGCACTATTATATACTTACAAGTTAGTTAAATTGATTTGACAGAAAAGTGTATTAGTATATCACATTTTCTTAATTTGAAACCTAACACATTTGAACTAAGTGAAAAAGCACATTTGTTCCTCTTTACCACTTCCCACTCTCTTCCCATTCACCATTCCCATTTAAAATCTCTTTTTCTTTTATTTCTTCTCTTTATATCTCTATCTTCTCCTTTACCCCCTACTTTTTTTCTGTCTCTGTCTCTAACAGATTTACAGATGTCCTCAAAGTGAGGCAGTGTTCTCTCCAGCTGTTGGTAGTTCCATTACTAAATGATCCCTTTTTCAGATTGACACAGCTCTGTCCTCCACTCTGCCTGTCACTCAAACCTAATGCCACCATGGTAACGGCGAGATGGGATGGGCTGAGGGCAATGCGTTGGGGAAAAAAAAAATTTAAACTGCAACTTGATACCCATCTGTCTCATCATAATCCCCTTTGGACCTCAATACATGCTATTGTAAATGTCTTGTGAGGCCTGATTTGAGGTTTTCTGTTAATATGATGATACACAAATGCAAGTGCTGAGTTTACTTTTGTGTTATTAAACAATGGGATTTCATTATTGCCCTCAGAGTACTCAATATACCTTCATGTGCACAGATATTATGATACAAAGCATGGCTTTCCAGGGCAGGAAAAAAGCCATTTTTCTTCATTTTTAGAGATGGACATGTTCAAGCATTGTTAAAGTTTTTAAAATGTAACTCTGCAGTCAATATATGAAAGCCAAAGTTGAGCCATGAAGACATAAGAAAACCAATTCAACCTACAGCTACACTCACATGATTATGTATGAAGGTAAAAAACAAAATTGTTTTTGGAGTATGAATATATTCTGTATATTTTCTCTTTCAGAAAGTGTCCTGATGGTTTTGACTGTTTGAAGACAGGACGAAACCCAAACTATGGCTACACAAGTTTTGACAGTTTTGGTTGGGCCTTTCTGGCTCTCTTCAGGCTTATGACACAAGACTACTGGGAAAACCTCTACCACCAGGTAGTTTCTTAATTTTGTTTAATTAAGCCATATGAGTTAAAGATGTAACACATTGGCATCAAAATATATTTTTGAATCTTTTCTGGTGAAAAATTAAAAAGATGAAAGTCTTTAAACTAACATGCAGTTTTCAAACACCACCACCACTCATCTGATTTTAAGAACCCTTCCTGTCCCTCCTGTTGCTTTGAGCAGTGTGAAACAATACAGTTTATCCAGAAAACGTCTAAGAAATGGTCCACCATTAGCTAGCTAAATAGGTGAAAATATTTGGCTTTGGCTCCAATCGTCAAAGTTTAGTAAAAAGTCATTTATTTGGAGTAGGGCTACCTTATGAAGAAATGTGTACTTTTGTTACCTCGTGACAGCTGTATCTGGCTCTGCAAACTTGAGTTGATACCTATGTGATGGAATGCATTGAAATTACTTTGGCTGTAATATGATATGCAGTGGAAAACAATCAAGATTACTAAAAGGCTGAGGGTGAGCGAACACCTATTTAGCTAAAACAAAGTTTTAGTTAAAACATCAGAAAGCAGCAGTGTTCAAAATATATATTTGCATGATCATGAAATTTATCAGAATGATACAAGTAGCATGTGTGTGTGTGTGTGTGTGTGTGCATGTGTGACTGTAAAACTTAAACAACAAAAACAATGAAATGTTATACTGTAGAACCTTGTGTTCAGAATAAACATCATCACAAATATCATAAATTAGCATAAGCACCAGCATCTCACAAAATCACCTTTAATATGTTTCAAAATGTATTGATGATTCAGTTTACACTACCATAGACTTTTTCAGTATACTGTGCCTATACTATAAATTTTATTTCAGTCACTTGTGTCTCAACTCTGTCTCTCTTGGTAGACTTTACGCTCAGCTGGTAAGACCTACATGGTCTTTTTTGTACTGGTGATCTTCCTGGGCTCTTTCTATCTGGTGAACCTGATCCTGGCTGTGGTGGCCATGGCCTATGAAGAGCAGAACCAGGCCACTATTGCTGAGGCCTGGCAGAAAGAGAGAGAGTTCCAGAAGGCCATGGAACAGCTCCGCAGGGAACAGAGGGTAATGCTTAGTTTATTCCATTGCTAATGTCTTATAATTCTGATTGAAAATAAAATTATTAAAAAATACTTCATCATAAGATGTTTTAGTACCAAGAACTTATAGAACATTCCAGATGAAATATACATCTTTAACCCTTTTGTTAGGCATTAGCAAAAAGAAACAAGGAGGCTGAACTAGCAAGAGTGCAAGAGATGCTCCCATCACCGTTCAAACGTAAAGACTCACGCCGGTCCAGATCCAGATCACACAGAACTATGTCAGAGGAAACAGAAGACGATGTAGACCCCAAATCACCCACTTTTGATGAAAAGGTAAGGTTACTGAAAGGTAAATGTTGACTCCTGGATTAATTACTTTTTTCTTAGATTCATCTGAAAGCCTAATTATAGCTCACCTTATTTGGGTGTAACGCTAACTACTCATTCTGTCCCTCAAAACACTTGTTTATTTCCTTTCTCTGTTCTTTTGTGTCTCCTTCCATATCTCTATATATTACAAACTTTTTATTCTTCACCATTACTCTGCTAACTCTGTTTCTCTTTTCTCCATTGTGGCTTTTTGTTTCCTCTAGCCGGCTCACCCCCTATTGGCCACACTCTCCTCCCATCCTCTGAGCACTCGGCGAGGCAGCAATATCAGCATCTTTACCTTTCGTCCACGCAACAACTCTGAGGCTGACTTTGCTGATGATGAGAATAGTGTGGCCGGTGATGGTCGGAGTAGGGCAGGATCAACTGTTACACCGTGGCACAAACGCCGCACAGGCAGTGTTCGCAGCCACTGCTCACAGGTCTTTACACCCACCCTCAATGTTAATGGCCGACTAAACCTCTCACTTGACCAGAATGGAATCACTGCCATTGGCCCCCACACTCCCACTTCACTCCCCAGCTGCAGCATGGAGAAGGTCAAAGAGGACATGGTAAGTGCAGTGAAAATAGTTGGTCACTATCAGTTATAGTCTGTACCTTTTTATGTTTAAGTGACTTTGAGTGCACATTACAGTCATAGGCTAAATCTAACATTATGAGTCTTCCACAACTGCTATGTAGTAGCTCAAGTCTCTGCCTCAGATACCCACATGTAGATGGATTGTATGTTAACTTTATCAGGCCACAGCAAACAGGAACTTGTTAGCAACTTTTGTCAATTGCTATTCTGACTGACTCTTGACAAGACTGCATGTACACACTTTCATGCAGAGGGTTAAATCTATTTGAGAGAAACACAAGTCTGTTTGAGATTGTCAGTGGATTGGAAAAAGTTCACAGGATTATCATTTTAAAATTACAGTGGTGCATGAAAGTTTGTAAGTCCTTTAGAATGTTCTATATTTCTTCATATGACCTAAAACATCATCAAATTTTCTAAAAGTGGATAAAGAGAACCCAGTTAAACAAATGAGACAAAAATATTATACTTGGTCATTTATTTATTGAGGATAATGATCCAATCTGA
>BRDA01002525.1:134126-152418 GCA_036984385.1 Crenuchus spilurus
GATTTGTTGACGCCATGAAATTTTGAAACAACATATTTTTCCCTTAAAATGATACATTCTCTCAGTTTAAACTTTTGATCTGTTATTTGTGTTCTGTTCTGAATAAAATATTAGATCTTGGCATCTCCACATCTTTGCATTCAGTTTTTATTCACAATTTGTTTAGTGTCCCAACTTTTTTGGAATCCGGTTTGTACAATTACACATTGACAGATGCTCTTTTTCAGGGTGGCTTAAAGTTAGATCAGGTTAGAGTTGTAGGCAAGTTCAGCACCAGAAATCTTGCCCAGAGTATCTTATTGGTGAAGTGTAATGGGAAGTAAACCCTAGTCCAGGGGTAGGCAACTCCAGTCCAGCACAGTTTGGTGATGTCACCGCTCTGACACTACAATTAAACATGCTAATTGCCTGCTGAGTTGAATCAGGCGTGTTTGATCAGGTAGATCACCAAACTGCAGGAAACTGGCACTCCAGGACTGGAGTTGCCTACCCCTGCCCTAGTCCATCTCAGAGAAGCAGATCCGCTACAGATACTAAACAGGTACCGCTGTTCTGTCTACAGATCTGGTATGCAAGCCTTTCTTCAAAAAAAGTACGTTTAGAAACAATCATAAAGTGAATAGTAATATTAACTTATGTCTCTCTCTCTCTCTCTCTCTCTCACACACACACACACACACACACACACACACACACACACACATACAAACACACACACTGGTTGCTGACTCCTTAATGTGGGATTACGGAGCTGACATTATTGGATTTTGCCGGCACCTTCAGGCCAGTAATCCTGGTAAATCATTTGAAATATGCTGTTATTGCCACCCACGGGAAATCTCCTCAAAATGGCATTAAGACGGCATTGCTGGTCGCAGTACAGCCTCAGCTTGAGCTCAGTCAGAAACAGTTGCATTTCATACACACAGACTGGCTAGAATTTCTCACTAATCATCTTAGAGAATGCCACAGGTCAGTCTATGGCAGTCCAGTCTACCCCCTGAATAAACACGAATGTAATATAATGCCATATGGTGTATAAATACTATCAGCCATCTCTAGTATATATTGCAAGGATTTGTGATTTCCTGTGTGGATGCTGATAGGTTTATAAAGGATTAGAGAAAAGCATGAATGCTTACTCTGGGTGGTGGTTGTTAACAGAGTCAATCAACACTTCTTAGCCAAGGATAAATAAAACATGCTTAGTTTCTGTGGATGTTGTGGGGAATAAATCTAAACCCTGGCTTGTTGCTTCCTTCAGGAAGTGATCAGTCTGTCAGAAGGAAGTACTGTAGACCTGAGGAAGCCAGGAGAGGAAGATGAAGCCTCTGTACTGCCTGAAGAGACCATGGAGCCAGAAGAATGTTTCCCTGAGTGTGAGTGAATAATAGCTTTTAAATATATGTTATACTTCAGCAAAAATTAGAAATCATAATTATGCAGTTTTCTCTTACCTCAAATCTACTTAAGTCACATAGCCAAGCCAAGTTTATTTAATATCACTTTTATATTTATTTATTTGGTGTAAGAGAAAATGCAAATTAGTTATTTTTAGCAAACTATCACATTAACATTACAGCTTTTTACTGAGCTGTCGTCCTGAAGAAACAACTGATAATTAAAATGCAGACCAGTGTTGTTTTCTGTGTTTTTAAGAAATGGACTAGTGGATCAGGGGTGAAACTGTGCACCAAAATCGCAGTCCAGGGCATAGGGGCCTAACCACTGTTTTAAAGCATTTGACAAAATGGTTTCCCTAGATATAGGTCACTCCATTGGCAGTTCTCACTCCAAAACGCCTGACCTAAATCCAGGTTTTATGACATAAGACAACAAATGAGTATGTGAGGACACAAGCTTGTACTGCAGATGTCCTTGATCTGACTATTGGCTAGTTTCCTTTCCTTTTTTAGTTGCTGACTCTAATAATATTCTTGCTCTGTACAGTCCTTGTGCGTCGCTGTAAGTGCTGTGAAATCAACATTACCCAGGGTCTGGGCCTGACATGGTGGAGGCTGAGGAAAACCTGCTATCAAATTGTGGAGCACAGCTGGTTTGAGACTTTCATCATCTTCATGATTCTTCTCAGCAGTGGAGCACTGGTAAAAGGCTATGTATAAAACCTCTAAGCACTGTTAAATCTTTTAAACCTATAGCTATAATGCATAGATATGCAGTGAATTACATTAATTTACATTTGATTCACATTTATTGAGGTATTGAGGGGTTTAAAAGTAACTTCCAGCCTTTTCTGTTTATTTATATTTTGATGGTCAAACAAACAAAATCTAATGGTGAACTTAGGGCCAGAATCCAACAGTTTGCCAATTACTCTGATTTGGCAAAACAATTTTCACTTACATTTACGGCATTTGGCAGACGCTCTTATCCAGAGTGAAGTATAACAGTGTTTTGTTTACATTAAGAGAATTATCTCCGCTAGTACAGACAGGTTAGAGTCCAAACTACTCTTCAGTTCAGACAGTGTTAGAACTAAACCATCACTAATACATAGAAAGAAAGATACACAACTATAACTCCCAAACAAAACCCTACCTTTGAACAGTTACTTGTGCTAAAATAACATCAAATGGCCTCCTGATTGGTAATGTTTGACTAAACCAAATCATTACTTAAACTTCATAACTACAAATGTAATCTATGCAGTATTTCATGATCTGCCATCTGGTTTCCTAATGAATTTATTATGATTTACATTTGGTCATTTTATTTTTTCAGGCATTTGAAGACGTATATATTGAACAGAGGAAAGTGGTGAAAGTTGTACTTGAGTATGCTGACAAGGTCTTCTCCTATATCTTTGTGCTGGAGATGTTTCTCAAGTGGATTGCTTACGGCTTTAAGAAGTACTTCACAAACTACTGGTGCTGGTTGGATTTTCTGATTGTGGATGTGAGTTTACAGCCTGTTTTATTATTCTAAATCTCTGTGTTTATCATGGTCCACATTAGGGAAGAGTGCATTCGTCATTGATACCAATGGCTTCCAGAATAACATACATTTGTGATCCAGTTGATTCAGGTTTTTTTTTTTTTGGAGAGATAAAATACCTGATTATGCGTACTGGCTGTTTAATAAATTGTTTTTAAGGAATAAGCATGACAGATTTAATTTACCAGTTATGTAGAAATAAATCAATGAGAGAAGTGACTCGTCTGTCCAGCCTACCATCACGAAGCGATGACAGCATGTGACATGACAAATAAAAGAAATCAGATTTTCTAAAAACATATTTTAATTAGAGGGCAGCGGTGAGTAATGTTTGTTTATTTGAGCTGGAACTCTCTGTGTTCAGTTTAGAGTTGTTATTGACAGACAGGAGAGTCTTGCACTTTAAATGTTGCATGCACTGAACCTAATGAGACAGCTAAATTGATAATCACAGTTATTCACATAAGTGTTATAATAATGATAGCCCTACACTTTCCATTATTAATTATGTCTATTCATGAATTAATTACATCTGATATTCACAGTACTATACAAAGGGAAATTATTCATTATATTTTGATGCCTAAAATATTACAGCCCCCTTGGAATTAAATAGGGTAACAAAATCTAAATGGGAGGATTCCACACTTAACAGGAAGCTTACAGCTTATCTTTGTTCACTTGAATTATTCTTTTTAAAAGCAGTATCATATTTATACATTATAAAATCTAAGCAAATGCAGTGTGTTGCATCTTTCTTATAGGTCAAAAGAGTTGAGAGACTATGAAATGAAATGCAGCAGATTCTATGTGGTGATGGCCATACACACATACAGATTCTCAAAAGGCAAAATAGGCCGTAATTCTACGCAGATATTCTATAGCAGGTGAGAAGTAGCTCATCTGATTTGCATGCACAAGCCCTCACTCTGTTTCTCCTGGTTTCACCCACCCATCTGACCCCATACAGATCTCCACATACAGCTCTAATGATAGGGTAAGTTCATAGTTAAGAAGTCAGAGGTGAGTAAACACTCAGGATAAGCTTTTACATCTGCATCACGACTGCTTTTTCACTTCACTCGTTCCACCTTAAGATATAAATGCCACTGTCTCACTGCCCAAGGAAGAATCTGAACCTGCATTTTACTGCCATTTAAAATGCTTATTGGGCCACATTTTGTAACACTGATACATTCGTAGGACCTTGGCTTTTATATCAGATTAAAACCCATCAGGACGGTTTCTATATAGAGGACTTGGCGTAAGAATCTAGTATTTATTTGAGTTTATTTGACTAGAAGTTTACAAACACTGTAAAATCAGCATGTGTATTTTTTAATTAGCATTTTAAAATGTGAGATTTTGGTGCTAAGAATATCACTAGGAGATATTAGTCCATAAACAACCTCAATAAACACTTAATTACTATGAGATATTTGCCAGCATTTTCAGTTAGAGTATGTGAGTATGTCTTTGAAAAGGAAAAAGGTTGTCTTGTTCAACATTAGTGAAAAGTGCTATAGCATTAATGCTAGCTCAAAGGACATCTGCCGTATTTCTACATCTCATGTTGTCTTGCGTGAAATATGCACTGAACGTCCGGTGGAGAGTAAAAAGCTGTACTAAAGCTTATAAGCAACATTTGGGAGACACCTCTAAAGAGCAGCTAAATATAGTGACATGGTCATCCTATATCACCCTTCTACCATAAAAGGTATCATATTTGGAACAGCAGCATTTGTGGATTTTATCATAGTCTCGAAGCTATGGCTAGAAAAAGAATTGTCTTCAGATATAAGTGTATGTTATGTGGTAATGTTGGAATGTTTACTGCTGGTCAAAAGTTTTAGAATGTTTCTGTTATGCATCTAGTTGGTCAGGGGTTCATCCTACAGCAAGATAATGACCCAAAACAGAAGTCCAAGCTCTGCCAGAACTACCTCAGGAAAAACAACAAGACGGTCAGCTTGAAAACATGGAGTGGAGCACAGTCTCCAGACTTAAACTCCATCCAGCTGATTTGGGATGAAGTGAAAAACAAAGCAAACCTATAAGTGCCGACATTTATGTGACATTCTTCTGCAGATTTGTGAAGAACTGTCTGATGAATGTTTGATGTCTATTGTAGAAAGAATGTCATGAGTGTGTTCAGCTGTTATATCTGACAAAGGTGCAGCTTTGTGTCCAAAGTTTAGAAACATTTTGGTTTGCAAATTGATTCCATGAGGTCTTATTTAACTCCTATGATTTCATTTCAGAGAGCAATGAGACATTAAATCATTTTCAGTAAAAAAAAAATTGAAAAATAGGGGTGTTCTAAAACTTTTGACTGGTAGGGTATATATTAAAAATACAGGCATTCAGCATACTGGATGAGATAATTTGGCTTAAAAATGATTATTTTTTTATAAATCCTCACTAATTTGTATGCATTCAGAAATACATATAGAGTTGAGTATGTGGTTAAATGTGCTGATTAAAGTATATATATGTGCATATTTGTATTTTCTTCATGTCATCACATTGGCTTCTCAGGGACTTCATGTCATAACCAAACATTTTCACCAACAATGGGTCATTCGACAGCAGAATACCATACTGTTCTGTCTTCTTTGGTAGACTGAAAGTACATTTCTTGAAATAAATGATAATTTACTAAATTTCAATGTGCCAATAAGTGTGTTCCTGTAGAATGTCCCAAAACAAAAATATTGGCTCTGCAGAACTTAACCATTTATATTACCAGCTTTCTGAGCACATTGGTTTTCCATAGGATGTGCTATAAAAATCTGTTATGGAGACGTTGCTTCATTATTTTCAGTGACTGATGATGGCTTATAAATATGATAATTAGGAATGTCCCAATCAAGTGTTCTCCTGATCACTTCATTTTATGGAGATTAACATTCACAAAGTAATCCTTTCTCTTGGCTTTGAAAATGTTATAAGTATGTTAATGCTGGGCACTGTCCTTAGTTTGTGGTAAGATCACAATCTGACCAAGTTCAGAACAGGCCAGTTTTGCTCCAAACATGCAGTAAGCCAGTTTATTATTTTTATTTTAGCAGATCTTCATTGCAGTTCTATGATGTAAATGTACTTGCAATGCATTTGAATGCTTGTATGCATATTAAAAAGTAGATGTTACTGCTGCATTTAAAAAACATTTAAAGAAAAACTTTATATTCATAATTTAATTGAAAAAGATAAACTGTATTTTAAAGTGACTTTTTTTTTACAGTTGATCATGAAAATCACAAATCCAGAATCTTGAATTAATTTATTTCATTTCTACTTTGAGTAAATTACTATTCAGTGTCAACATTAAAATAAAAAAGGCTTGAAATGTCACTTTACATTTATTGAATGTACAGTTTGTGGCAATGTGCCTTTTTGTATTACATTATGAACACAGAAAAAAACTTTTTCCATTATATTTGGAGTTGCACTTGTACATTATTACATTAGAATATTATGACCACATCTCTGATGTCTGGGGATGAAGTCAAACCAGGGGTGGTCATAATATTCAGATGTTATATGTTTATTTACTCTACACATACCCCTTTTCCACCAAATGAACTGGTTCAGTTTGTGAATTTTAGAACCTTGGTTCTGTCCAGCAAACCAACCCACATTTGCACCAGTTTTGACAGGAACCAAGGATTATTCATTAAAGGAGGGAGTTGCACAAAGCAAAACAGAACTAAACAGATGGTGAAGGAAAGTAAGTACCTGATGATGCTTTCCAGTTTCTCTAAGCCCCTAGTGCTTGTAGCAAAGCCCTGCATCATTTTCACACTTAGTTCATCAGGGCATATACCACCACACTAGAATGTTTTGTACCACAGGGGATGTTCACTGGACTACGATCTTGAAGTCTTTACATTCTATTGAACTCCAGACAACACCAAACAAGCTACAAACACTGTTTCTTCAGCAGAACTCTGCATGCTCTAAGACTTTTCTCCAAAACTTGACTGTTGGCTTGGTTCACTTTGAAGAACTTACAATTCTTTGGTTCTAGCTGGGAACAAAATTTTCAGGTTTCAGAACCAATTTATGTAGGTGGCAAGGTGCAAAAACGGTTCAAATTACATATGAGAATGGGAATTGAGCCAGTTTCACATTGCTGGATAAGGGGTAACAGTGTGATATTTGGGTTTTTAAAAAAAGACCAACAAAACTTGCCCATATAAATTGGTCCTCAGCCAGTGTGATTATAGAGAAATTGCACTCAGCATAAACTTTTCTTACTGCTTCATCCCAATTACATAAAGAATTAAACCACTTAACAGATGACCTCATAATGCGAAAGTGAAGCTTTTGACAACACTTAACTTTCCTTAGAAAGCTGAAAGCTTCCATTTTGAAGCTGTGAGCTATATCAGGCAATGTTCTGACATTTACAAAGAAGAATAATATTAGAATAATAGGGCCACTTAATTTGTAGATTTCAAACTGCATTGTGGTGTGCTTCTCTGTCCTCATCTTTCAGGTGTCATTGATTAGCTTGGTGGCCAACTCTCTAGGCTATTCAGACTTCGGCGCTATTAAATCCCTGAGGACCCTAAGAGCACTCAGACCCCTGAGAGCCCTGTCCAGATTTGAAGGGATGAGAGTAAGAACATTTTCTCTTTTCCATCCTGTTGACAGTCCTGACAGAAAATCATTATGCTAGGGAAGTGATACAGTGCTGTTTTTTTTAAGAGATTAAAGAAATAATTTACTGACAGAGTGGATATTAGTGTTGAGATATATGACTTGCCCCAATTAATGCATTTTTACAAAATAGCAAGTATTTATTATGCTTGTAGTACTGTATAGTCTAACATGGCTGTTTACTGTTCGTAAGGTGGTGGTGAACGCACTGATTGGGGCCATACCCTCCATCATGAATGTTCTGCTGGTGTGCCTGATCTTCTGGCTTATCTTCAGCATCATGGGTGTCAATCTTTTTGCTGGGAAATTTGGGAAGTGTGTCAACAGGACAGGCTACATCCACAGTGCTTCAATTGTGAACAACAAGTCTGATTGCCAGTCCATGAATGAAACTCAGTTCTACTGGACCAAGGTGAAAGTCAACTTTGACAACGTAGGACTGGGCTACCTCTCGCTTCTGCAAGTTGTAAGTCCCTGATTTACTTTTTTTCTGTGTTTCTCAACTCACCAATCAACATTTTGAAGTTAATCAGAAGTCTATGTACTCAAAAAGGATACCTCAATGATAGCAAAGCAGTCATGCTTCTGGCTCTGCTGAGTCATCTCAGCTCCTCTCTGATCCCAAGCGTATCATTTACTTTTGGAAATAGTCTGTTTTCATTCACAAAAACGTGACTTCCTGTTATCAAGGCAATGTACATCAAGCCCTAATAGAAGCTAAATTGTTCAACATTGTGGTTTCCCAAAACTCTTCTTGATGTGAAAGTTTGAAGTTAAAATGCAGTTCTAGTATGTTACTCTGATATTACAAGTTGTTTAACTTTGTGTCTTTGTTACAAAGGCAACTTTCAAAGGCTGGATGGAAATCATGTATGCAGCAGTGGATTCCCGTGGGGTAAAACTGCTTCTAAAACAGAAAAGATATTCTAGAAAAAATTGCAAGTGTAAATCAAAATACAATTTTCTGAGCCATGTGTTCCCTCCATCACAGGTAGAAGAGCAACCTATTAAGGAGATCAATCTCTACATGTACTTGTACTTTGTCATCTTCATCATTTTTGGATCATTCTTTACCCTCAATCTATTTATCGGTGTTATTATTGACAACTTCAATCAACAGAAGAGAAAGATAGGTGCTGATACTTAATAGTTTTGGCAAAAAGCATTCTTTTTGAATATTTATAGGTAAAAAGTAAGGCTAATGTCTTTTTGTTGTTGAAAGGTGGGCAAGACATCTTTATGACTGAGGAGCAGAAAAAATATTACAATGCAATGAAAAAACTGGGGACAAAAAAGCCACAAAAACCGATACCAAGGCCAATGGTAAAACACTAACTGATTTCAAGCATATTATTATTAGCTTGTCTTATTAACCTGAAATTATTAATGCTATTTTTTCATCCACCTAGAACATTCTCCAAGGTTTCTTCTTTGACTTGGTGTCCAAACAAGCCTTTGACATCACCATCATGATGCTCATCATCTTGAACATGATCACTATGATGGTGGAGACAGATGAGCAATCTGCTCGCATGGAGTCCATCCTGAACAACATCAACCTAGCCTTCATCATCATCTTCACCACTGAATGCCTCCTTAAAATCTTTGCCCTCCGCTGCTACTTCTTCACCATTAGCTGGAACATCTTTGACTTTGTGGTGGTCATCCTGTCTATTGTTGGTGGGTACAGTCTGTTAAATGTTAGCCAGCCTAACATTCATTTGCATGAGCTGAAGAAGTGGCTTGCAACTCATATGAGAACTCAAATGAAAATAACTAATCTGAAATAAGATAGATCTTCATAGTAACACCTGGCAGTGGCTAACAAATGGGGCAAGTGGGGGTGTATGTGCCATGTCTATCGTTTTCTTTGCAGTCTTTTGATACATCAGAAAAAACTAGTCTTCTTCTGTACAAAACAGCAATTAAATATTACATTTCATTGATATGTGTGTCATGCCCCCCGCCGTGGCTGTCTGCTGTGGCGTTTATGTCTTTGTTTTTGTTGATTTATGTCTGTTGCCATGTGTCATGTCTCCACCCCCCTGTGATGTCATGTCATTGTGCAGCCCTGCCGGGTCGTTGATCTCTGATTTTGTTTGGTATAAAGCCTTCCTTGAGTGTTTGTCCTTGTCCATCATTATATTGTCAAGCTTGTGTTGTCATTGTGCTTAATATACTCGTGTTTGTAGGAACCCACTCCCATCTTGAATCATCCTTGCACACTGATCACTGACAGTGGGGCTCTTATTTTCTTTCTCCTCACAGGAATTGTCCTGGCTGATATTATTGAGAAATACTTTGTGTCTCCAACCTTGTTCCGAGTGATTAGACTGGCCAGAATAGGAAGAGTTCTCAGGCTCATACGAGGAGCCAAAGGAATAAGGACGTTACTCTTTGCCTTAATGATGTCTCTACCAGCACTGTTCAACATTGGCCTCCTGCTGTTTCTCGTCATGTTCATTTATGCCATTTTTGGCATGGCCAACTTCGCCTACGTGAAGAAGCAAGGAGGAATCGATGACATGTTCAATTTTGAGACCTTTGGGAACAGCATGATATGCCTGTTTCAGATCACCACCTCGGCTGGCTGGGACAATTTGTTGGATCCCATTCTGAACAACTCACCAGAGGAATGCAACCCACAAATTATCAACACAGGAACCAACACCAAGGGTAACTGTGGAAATCCCTCAGTGGGGATTACCTTCTTTGTTAGCTACATTATCATATCCTTCCTTATTGTTGTTAATATGTACATAGCCATCATCCTGGAGAACTTCAGCGTTGCCACAGAGGAGAGCACTGAACCACTTAGTGAGGATGACTTTGAGATGTTCTATGAGGTGTGGGAGAAATTTGACGTGGAGGCCACGCACTTCATCGAGTACTCCAAACTGTCGAACTTTGCCGATGCTCTATCAGAGCCCCTGAGGATTCCTAAACCCAACAAGATCAAGCTGATCTCCATGGACCTGCCCATGGTAAGTGGAGACAAGATTCACTGCCTGGACCTCCTGTTCGCCTTCACAAAGCGTGTCCTTGGCGAGTCAGGAGAGATGGATGCCCTGAAGCAGCAGATGGAGGACAAGTTCATGATGACCAACCCCTCCAGGATCTCTCACGAACCCATCACCACCACACTACGGCGCAAGGAGGAAGAGGTCTCAGCCACCGTTATCCAGCGTACCTTCAGGAGGCACCTGGTCAAGCGTCAGGTGAAACAGGCTTCCTACAGGTACAGACAAAAAAATCAGGAAGGTGTGGAAGTGGAGGATGCCCCAGAGAAGGAGGGCCTCATAGCTTGTATGATTAAAGAGAATTACGGCCCTGAAGAGGAACTTATTGAGGAGTCACTGCATTCCTCCCCTCCCTCGTATGAGACAGTCACCATGGCTCCCAGTGACCTTTTTCAGGTGCTGATACCTGACTCTACAGACCCTGTGCCCTCTGAACCTTGCCCTTCTGCAGAAACATATGAAGAGACCTTTCTTTAGGAACTCCATTTCTTTTTTAATTAAGTGTGTTTGGGTAAATTTTGTTGTTACCACACTGAGTGCTTTGAGTGCAAGAACAAACTTTTTCGAGAAAGAGCACTTTTGATGTTCATAAGCACATTGGATTTATTGGAGAAATTGTGCTTTTTTATAATGTAATTTTGCTACGTTGGAATATGCAAAGGCATAAAGTGACAGTGTTTATTTTTTTCTATAATGCTTTAACCTTGCACAAGCCATATGTTATTGTAATTCCACTATGGACAGCCAGCAACATCAGTGTGTATGACCAAATAGATGGCAGGGTGGTCAAAGTGATAAGGGTTAAGATCAAGCCAGACCATATTAATTATGGGAGGAGTTTATAAATTTTATAAACTTGACATTTGTGAGTTGAAGAATGAACTGTCCATATTTAGGGCATACATACCCAGTAGCTCTTTTTAATGAGCACAACAACAGAGTGGAAATCTCTGATCTCTTAACTGGTTTTGTACTTTTTGTACAGGAGTTTGACTCAATATATTTCAAAAGCCCATAAAACTACATTTCTTATATTCTGAAACAGATTATGGTCATAAAGATTGTATTTTCTAAAGTTTAATACTAATTTGGTATATTTATTCTATGTACAAATGGCAGAATGTGAATACTCAAGTCCTGCACAAAGCCATTACTTTAATACAATAACTGTTTTCTGAAGAGTCAAATGAGAGTTTACCACGAAATAGTAAGGTTATAATCTGGGGCTTTTTGCTGTGTTATTTGCAATATGTGCCTGCTTTTAGGTTTTGTGTCTATAAATACACACCTAAGCTTGATGGAGCTTCAGGAGCCCTTTGTGAGGGCATCTAGATGACATTGTAAGCAATAGTCTGAATCCCAGTCAATCTCATGTACACTTCTATGGTTTTGTGTGCGATGGGCTGTATGTGCTGTAGTCTTTCATATAAACTTACAGTTCATTTATTTTCTTTATTAGCTGCCCAGTAATGCATTTAATTATTCTGAAAGAGATGTGGAGGCATGCAGTGCACAAAATCCATGAGTGTTCATTCAACTTCTCATTTTGTATTGATACTCAGCTATGAAGTACATCTTTAAAATAGAATAAGTAAATTAAGATGTATCAGATGTTCACTATATACTATTCCTTTTTATACAACACAAAAAGTCCTATTGCAAAATGTTCTCAATGTTGTATTCAACTGAAACATTTATGAATTACACAATTACAATAAAACATCTGTTTTGAACACAAATTGTACAGAAGTGTACCAGGCGTTTGTCACAGACATGCACAAGCGCACATAACCAAACAGGCAATGACTTCAAAAGTCAAAAGCTTAATCCTCAGAACTGAGAATTCCTCATCTGTGTATTCACTCACACAATCTGTCATCACACTGGAGGGAAATGTGGCCCAAATACAATTTTCTGATCAAATGCACATTTTTTTGTTACGTTGTTCACATCTTTTTAATAGAACCAATCGCTCGTAATCTGGCTCACATGCACAAAAGATTGAAGCTCAATGTAAAAAGGCTATGTAATTCAGCCACTTTGGTTCATGTCCATGGTTTTTTCAACTTTCAGACTCTGCAGCCAACTTTCCCTATGACCACATTTGGCCTTTTTTTACAAAATGTCTTCAAATATGGAGTTTAAGTGCGTTCTAAATTTGTTTATACAAAACAAATTTATTGGTTTCATGTAAGTCAGTGGTTCTCAACCTTTTGCAAGCTGGGCCCCCCCCCCCAACACTGGTGCAATGCAGTTCGGGCCCCCCTTCTAACCCCTGACACCCCCCCACCCATGTATCTGTGGTATACATATCTGTATTACCAAGTTAAACGGACATTATTAGGTTCAGTCATATGAGAAATTAATATTTATTTTATATTTAGATTTATTTGCTAATTTTATCATTATAAGAAAAAATAACCTCACTATATAGATTTATATAATTTCATAGATGTATTTTTTTATTAAAATCATTATAAATAACTTCCCTATGTCCCAAAATAAGTCTTGTAGTATGTGTAGAATATATGTCTGTATATAAGCTGGTTTCACATCATTAGGTTTAAAAACATGAGTTTAATTGATTACTTTTATAATTGTACATAAAACAAATGTTAGAAAAATTACACAAGACACATATGTGAATATGTACAAAAATAAATGTATGGAGAGGAAAATAAGTATTTGAACACCCTGTGAATTTGCAAGTTCTCCCACTTAGAAATCATGGAGGGGTCTGAAATGTTCATCTTAGGTGCATGTCCACTGTGAGAGACATCATCTAAAAGAAAAAATCCAGAAATCACAATGTATGATTTTTTAATAATTTATTTGTGTGTTACTGCTGCAATTAAGTATTTGAACACCTGTGAAAAGGTTTGTTTGTTGAGGTCAAACGTTTCCTGTAGTTGTTCACCAGGTCTGCACACACTGCAGCAGGGATTGTGGCCCATTCCTCCACATAGATCTTCTCCAGATCAGCCAGGTTTCTGGGCTGTCGCTGAGAAACACAGAGTTTGAGCTCCCTCCAAAGATTTTCTATAGGGTTTAGGTCTGGAGACTGGCTAGGCCACTCCAGAACCTTGATATGCTTCTTACGGAGCCACTCCTTGGTTATCCTGGCTGTGTGCTTTTGGGTCATTGTCATGTTGGAAGACCCAGCCACGACCCATCTTCAATGCTCTAACTGAGGGAAGGAGGTTGTTCCCCAAAATCTCGCAATACATGGCCCCGGTCATCCTCTCCTTAATACAGTACAGTCATCCTGTCCCATGTGCAGAAAAACAGCCCCAAAACATGATGCTTCCACCCCCATGCAGAAGGGATGGTGTTTTTGGGATGGTACTCATCATTCTTCGTCCTCCAAACACAGCGAGTGGAATTAAGACCAAAAAGTTCTATTTTGGTCTCATCTGACCACAGCACTTTCTCCCATGACTCCTCTGGATCATCCAAATGGTCATGGGCAAACTTAAGACGGGCCTGGACGTGTGCTGATTTAAGCAGGGGAACCTTCCTTGCCATGCATGACTTTAAACCATGACGTCTTAGTGTATTAGCCACAGTAACCTTGGAAACAGTGGTTCCAGCTCTCTTCAGGTCATTGACCAGCTCCTCTTGTGTAGTTCTGGGCTGATTTCTCACCTTTCTTAGGATCATTGATACACCACGAGGTGAGATCTTGCTTGGAGTCCCAGTCCGAGGGAGATTGACAGTCAGTGTTCCAACAGGTGATCTTTTTTCACCAAGCTGCTTGGCAATTGCCCCGTAGCCCTTTTCAGCCTTGAGAAGGTTTACAATCTTGTCTCTGGTGTCTTTGGACAGCTCTTTGGTCTTAGCCATGTTATTAGTTGGGAGTCTTACTGATTGTGTGGGGTGGGCAGGTGTCTTTATGCAGCTATCAACCTCAAACAGGTGATTCTAATTTAGAATAATAAGTGGAGTGGAGGTGGACTTTTTAGAGACGGACTAACAGGTCTTTGAGGGTCAGAACATTTGCTGATTGGCAGGTGCTCAAATACTTATTTGCAGCAGTAACACACAAATAAATTATTAAAAAATCATACATTGTGATTTCTGGATTTTTTCTTTTAGATTATGTCTCTCACAGTGGACATGCACCTAAGGTTCAGACCCCTCCATGATTTCTAAGTGGGAGAACTTACAAATTCGCAGGGTTCAAATACTTATTTTCCTCACTGTATGTCACATTATTAATAATTCATTTAGAAAAAAACGCGAAACAATCATGAAAATTGTTAAAATTAATAATGTTAACCACATGGATGTTTTTAACACTAAAAATTTCTTCTGTGGATTATGCTACGGTCCCTAACACTGCAGAATGTAGTCGGTAATTGTGAGATGGTCCCTAAGACCATGTAGTCAGAGCGAACACATCAACACAAGGCTAAGTTCCTGCATCACCGTTCATAACAAGGGAATTTTACTAAATGTTGTGGTTGTAGTTTGTTTTCTTCTATTTCAGGTTGTGTTTCAGGCTGCGCATGTGTGAGGCTAAATAGCTAACTGCATGACTAGCAGTTAAAAATAACTATCCAGGGCTGAGATAGGAAGTCTTTATAAAAACCTTTTTGTGAGGTTACTCTTTAAAAAGACGCAGATAAGCGTTCAGATGGATAACAGCCAGAACACAAACATGACGAGAAGACTAGAATGGTGCTGTTGCACATGTATATACCAGCACTGACGTCATGTCGGTTCAGAATACTGCTCTCTGATTGGTGGATTAGAAATGAAGCTGTGTGGTTAATTTGTTTGTGCGTTTTAATAATTCCAACCACTTACATTTCAAAGGGGGCGGGCATTTGCTGCATCTCCTTTGTACTAATAGTCAATGAGTCGGGATGTTTCGTGATTTTTTTCCCTGCCCCCGTCCCGTGCTCGCCCCCCCGGTTGAGAACCAAGCTATACAAATTTCCATCTGGCTTTGCCAGTCACATTGCCATGTGTGAGATGTGCATCACTTTTCTGTACCACACATGAAAATGCCTCAAATCACAACTGAAAATGTCAGATTCAATGTGTATTTTTGCTGTTCACACTGAAGCACGAAACATGTCACAGATGAAGAAAACACTTTTGGCTGTTTTAGTTGGGTCACTTTTAGTCATATAAGCAACACCCAAGAAAGTTCAGAAACATGGCCCTGGCATTGTAAACTGATCGCTCAAACTATGTTTGAAGGTGGTCAGAGAGATCAACTGTGTTTATGTGTACCATCCATATAAACCATGTCATTGCTCTAGCTGGAAAAAATGGACTCCTCTCCTGTTTATACATAAGTTCAGTTAGCTACTCAAAGAAAAGGCATGAAACAGGCCATATTGGAACCTAAGCAAGACACAAAATATTTTAGTCTTTAAGCAAACATGGCAGGAGACTGACATGGTGAATGTGATGTAGTACAGTTGTTCTTCCTGCAGTGGAAATGATATAAGAAATCCAATCATTCGCTCTCACAGAAGATACATTCAGAATGCCAGGTATAAAAAAAAGGTGCCTATGTGCTTCTCAGGTCATTGTGTTCTGATCATCAGAGATGCAAGTTAGTCCTCAGAGTGAATAGGCCAATGTTTATTGTATTTTAAAACAGAACATTGAGAAGAGTGAAGGCTGATGGTGGGTAAATTAATAATGCATTTGCATGAGATCAATAACATTTGGTCATACACAGCATTTGACCTATTCACAACTATTCCCAAATCCGCTATGTTGCCGTCTGGAGTTTCACAGGTTTTTCCTCAGTGGTGCTGCGGTTTTATGTAGAATCCTGCAGAAGCCTTAGTGTGGTTTGAGTTTGTAAATGAACACTGGTTTTTTGGGGGCTTTGGAAGAGGGAGCCAATTTGGCACAGCTCCCAGGGAGCTTGCCCCTCTCCTGCCCAACAGAGAGGGTGCTCAAATCCCTCAGTGACCAGCTGGACCTTGCGGATTATCCCAGAGCAGAGGGGGGAAAAATCACTTGTTTTAATTACACACGCATACTTCACTCTCCAGCTCTCTCTTTCTCTGTCATATAGACATACGCACACTACACAGAAGTTTGCTTCCCTCTTTCTTTCTTTCTTTCTTTCTTTCTATCATTCTTTCATTCGCATTTTAATTTCATGCCTCTCCTTTTCGGTCTTAATCTGTTCTTACTTTCTGCAGTTTGTTTTCTCAGTTAGTCCTTTAAGTTTTTTTTTCTATTTTTATAAGTCTGACTTTACTACATAAAAAACAATTTAATGTCAACATCAGAATATAAATATATAAATCCTCATTTATGAATGTGCCTTGGTAATTGATATAATGTTTAAGCATTTGAACATGTGGCCAGGATTAAGCTCACTAGAAGGGAAACATTATATGAGATTAAAAATTGCACTATTACTAATTACAAAAATGCACTTGCACATGCTACTGCCCTGTGCGACTGTGAATGCAATTCAAATACACCTGAAATTTCATTTAGAGGGGAAAAAGGAAGAGAAAATCAGTGATTTTTAGTTCTATAAGCATATAATAATTAATAGTTACTATAATCCATTCTTGTAAACTGTCCTTGTATTATGAAAATAGTGGTCAGTGGACAGGACCATAGTAGAGTTTAAAACTCCCCTTGGGTTTAAATCATTTTGAGGGAGTGATCTTTCACATGGAGGATGCTTAACTGTTGTCCTGACTGCAGACTGCGCAGAGGTGAAAAAAACTTGTCATTCTGCTTCGAAGAGGAATCGTCCATGAAGCGTGCTAACATAAGTAAGCGCAGCTTAGCTCCCAACATGTGTGCCAAAAAAGGCTTCTGTGAAATATTTACAAATTATGCAAGGGGACAACAGGTAGGCGTAATCAGCAGTTTGCACCAGAACCCATTACCGAGCTTTACCCAGAGTTAGTGTAATTAATTTCTGGCAAACTCCCATGGGTCATGCAATTGAACTTAAATAGCCTACTAGGGGTGTAAACAATACACTCTGCTGTCATTTACAATACCAATGCAAAATGTACACATTTCATTGCATTGCAGACAGTATGAAACCTGGGTGTTTCATGTTTTGTTTGGTAAACTTAATTTCATTTGTTAATAAACATCCATTCCTTCATTTCAGGCTTGCAACCAGTGATGGCATAGTTACATTGAAAAAGTAATCTGATTACTGATTACTCATTTTAAAAAGTAACTTAATTACTTTACTGATTACTTGAATTTAAAAGTAACTAAGTTAGATTACAAGTTACTTTATTAGTTACATTCAACAGCTACAGACAAATGACAACCAGTTTTGCCAATACTCACTTTATTTGAAATGCATTTTTAACAGCAACAATGTATCTCCTGACATTTAAAGTTGAACTTAAAAAGTGTTTCCTGAAAAAATATGTTTTATATATAAGAAAAATGATTTCTCTTGAATTAACTTAAATATATATTTTTATATAAAAATAAAATACGGTCTTTCATGACTTCACTTAACATACAGTCATGGCCGAAAGTGTTGGCACCCCTGAATTTTTTCAAAATTCAAAATTATTGGCACCCTCAACTTAATAGTTGGTTGCACACCCTTTGGAAAAAATAACTGAAATCAATTGCTTCCTATAACCATCAACAAGCTTCTTACACCTCTCAACTGGAATTTTGGACCA
>BRDA01002526.1:344-12711 GCA_036984385.1 Crenuchus spilurus
CTGCTCTGTCCTTTCCTGTACTGGAAGTCTGTGTTCACTGACCAGTCCAGTTTGTCATTCAGATGAACTCCCAGATATTTGTAGGACCGGACCATCTCAACATCAACCCCCTCTGTAGAGATTGGCTGATGAAAGGGCCTGGGCCTTCTGAAGTCCACACACATCTCCTTTGTTTTGGAGATGTTGAACTGCAGATGGTTAGTCCTGCACCACACCACAAAGTCCTCAACCAGCTTCCTGTACTCTCCCTCCTGACCATTACGTACACATCCCACAATCGCAGTGTCATCAAAAAACTTCTGCATGTGGCACAACTTTGAGTTGTATTTGAAGTCTGATGTGTACAGACTGAACAGAACTGGAGAGAATACAGTACCCTGAAGTGCTCCTGTGCTGCAGATACCAGTATCAGAGAGGGCATCACTGGTCGTGACATGTTGTGGTCTCCCAGTGAGGTAGTCAGTGATCCAGGTGACCAGATGTGTGTCCACATCCATCTTTACCAGCTTATCTCTCAGTAGAGTGGATGGATGGGATGGTGTTGAAGGCGCTGGAGAAGTAAAAAAAAATGACCCTTACAGCACCGCTCCCCTTATCCAGATGCGAGTGAGCTCTCTGTAGAAGATAGAGAATGGCATCATCCACTCCCAGCATAGCGAACCTGAGGTCTGAGGAGGTTCAGCAGCAATCTCTCCATGGTCTTCGTCAAGTGAGATGTTAAAGCAACCGGCCTGTAGTCATTCAGTTCCTTGGAGTGTTTTCTTAGGAACAGGAATGAGGCAGGATGTTTTCCACATGATGGGGACCTTCCCAAGTTGCAGACAGAAGTTGTAGATGTGTTGGAGGAGCTCCCCCAGTTGGGCAGCACATGCTTTCAGCATTTTGGGGCACACTTTGTCCGGGCCAGCTGCCTTACCTGGGCGAAGCCTCCTCAGTTCTCTCCTGACTTGGTCTGCAGTGAAGGAGGGGGGGCTGTTAGGAGGTTGTGTTGATGGTGAAGATGGTGGTGGTGTTGGTGTAGATAGTACTGACGGTGATGAGGGAGGCACTGTTGAAGGTGATGATGGAGAAGGTGAGGGTGTGAGATGACCTGTCTTTAGTGCAGGTAGCCAAGGTGCTGAGACTGGGGGTTGGGACCAAGATGATGGAGCTGGGTGGGAGTATGAGGACTGACTAGAACTGGGTTGGGGTGCTGGTGGTGCCGATGTGTTAACTGCTGCAGGAGACAAGATAGGGGAGTGGGCAGCAGGAGCAGGGAAGTCAAACCTATTAGTAGAAGTTGTTGAACTGGTTTGCTCTGTCCACACCCTCATCGACCAGGCAGCCTTTGTTGTTCTTACAACCTGTAATGGTCTTCATTGCACCCCAAACTTGCTTCATATTGTTCTTCTGCAGTTGTCTTTCCACCTTTCTCCTGTAAGACTCTTTGGCCTCTTTAAGCCGAACCTTGAGTTCCCTCTGTACTCTTTTTAGTTCTGACCAGTTTTTGTCTCTGAACACCCTCTTTTTATGATTGAGGATGTTCTTAACTTACATACACACACATTACACTTATATAGCGCCTTTCTAGACACCCAAGGACGCTTTACAATCAACACACTCCATTTACACACACTGGTGAGAAGCGGCAGCCAATCGCGCACAGCGTACTCTCAACCGGAAGCGACCGTTCACCTGGAGGACTGCATCGAGCACTAGGGGGATCACCCAGGACAGAGTGCCAACCATATCTGGGCATACATACATACACACATTCATTCATTCATACACACCAGGGAAATTTTAGAGTATCCAATCCACCTGATCTCCATGTTTTTGGACTGTGGGAGGAAACCGGAGACCCCGGAGGAAACCCACGCAGACACGGGGAGAACATGGAAACTCCGCTCAGCTGCGGACTCGAACCCAAGACCTCAGCGCTGTGCTAACCACTAAACCACCATGCCGCCAACCTCACTGGTAATCCAGGGCTTCTTGTTTGGAAAGCAGCGTACAGTCTTTTTGGGAACAGCAGTGTCAATGCAGAAGTTAAGATAGTCTGAAACACAGTTTGTCATGCCGTCAATGTCCTCACCCTGAGGGTCCAGCAGCACACTCCAGTCTGTCATCTCAATGCAGTCTTTGAGATGTTCTTCTGCTTCAGGAGACCAGACACTGAAAGATCGTGTTGTGGTGGGCTGCCGCAGTACAAGTGGTTTGTACTGAGACTGGAGGAGAACCAGATTGTGATCTGATTTCCCAAGAGGTTGTAGTGGGGTTGCCATGTATGCATCCCTCACATTTGCATAGAGCAGGTCAATGGTCCTGTTTTTCCTGGTGGGGCAGTCCACAAACTGGTGAAAAGCACTAAGAGTGGAGTCCAAAGGGCCCGTGCCTCTGCTTCAGCACGATGATGAGACGCCACCTCTGCTTCAGCGTGGCAACAAGACACCGCCTCTGCTTCAGCACAGCGATGAAACGTCGCCTTTGATTCAGCACAGTGAGTGTACGCTGCATTCGTCATTGAATGGCGAGGACACACCGACCCGCACGCTGTGCGGCGAGGAGACCCCACTTATAGCCAATAGCGCCAAGGCCGCTCCGGCGCCAGAGCGCCTGATGAACACTCCATGCCCCTACATGGTGAACTGTGTCGTACAAACACACAGGCATGCTCATGTCCCAGACTTTGCATGCCTGCAGCAGGCTCATGTGCCCTCTCTCCTGCCCGTTTTGCTTCCGGGGCACCTCAGGTTCCCCTTGTGGGGGGGAGCATTTTGTGACCTATTCCCATGGCCCTATCTAACCAGGTAAATATGACCCTATGGACTAATCTTTTACTTCAATTTGCACTTTGTCAATCAACACTGAAGGACAATTCACATTCACTGTGTTTTGGGTTTCTCATTTTGGTTTGGGTCCGTTAGCTTTAAGTGAGGGCAATTATATTATTGGGGTTTTGTTTCACTGTGCTTTCAGTTTGTTGTGGGGTTTTTTATGTGATTAGTTTGGTTCACTGGGAGGGATTTTTTTTTTTGCACTTCGGGACGAAGTGCCTTTAGGGAGGCATAATGTCACATTCTGTCCTTATGTCATGTTATATGTACTGGCCCTTTAAGTCTTCATGTTGTTTAGCCCCACCCTTGATTGTTGTCACATGTTGCTTGTTTATTATTGTATATTTAAACCCATGTGTGTTTCAATTCGCTGGTCTTTGTTTGTCTATACTGTCAGTTTATGTCTGCTTGTTACACTCTCAGCACTTTAATAAAAACTTCACTGAACATTCTTGCATCTACGTCTTCACTCCGTGACCCCAGCCGGGATTCATGACATACCTCTTCTCTCTAATAAAATAACCATTTCATTTATTACATATTTTCTCTTCTCTTGCATACTGTACAAATTATCATCAATTATCTTTAACTTTAATTATCTTAGTTTAATAAGTTTAATTATCTTAACATTTGCCTCTCACAAATATGTCATATTGGATCATTTTCCTCAAGAAATAAATGAGCAAGTGTAATTTTTGGATCTCATTTGTTTAACTGGGTTCTCTTTATCTACTTTTAGGACTTGTGTGAACATCTGATGATGTTTTAGGTCATATTTATGCAGAAATGTAGAACTTTATAAAGGGTTCACAAACTTTCAAGCAGCACTGTATGATAGTGTTAGATCAGACATAAGTGTTGTTGGCTATGTAGTGTTACAAGACATTATTCACATCTGAAGTCTGTGTAAATAGTTATGTATCGTTACTGCTAAATCAAAACTTCAGAAAATTGAGTTACGAGTTCGGTAACAGAACAAATTAAACTCATAAGTCAAGGTTAAGGTTCCACTGAACATATATATAAAGTGGAGCCAAAAAGTATTTAGTCAGCCACTGATTGTCCAAGTTCTCCTACTTAGAAAGGTGAGAGAGGTCTGTAATTTTCATCATAGGCACACTTCAACTGTGAGAAACAAAATGAGAAAAAAAATCCAGGAAATCACATTGTAGGATTTTTAAAAAATGTATTTGTAAATTATGTTAGAAAATAAGTATTTAGTCAGTAACAAAAGTTCAACTCAATACTTAACATAAACACGAACTTTCAACTGCCTCCACAAATTTTCTAGGCCTCTCCAGGACCTTTACAAAGCCACTCCTTTGTTGCCTGAGCGGTGTGTTTGGGATCAGTGCTCTCGTGGCATGAGCAGGGGGACCTTGAATGCCCTGCATGATATTAAACCATGATGGCGTAGTGTGTTACTAATGGTTCTCTTTGAGACTGTGGTCCCAGCTCTCTTCAGGTCATTGATCAAGTCCTCCTGTATAGTTCAGGGCTGACTCCTGACCTTTCTCAGAATCATCCTTACCCCATGAAGTGAGATCTTGCATGGAGTCCCAGACAGTCATCTTGTGTTTCTTCCATTTTCTAATAATTGTGCCAGCAGTTGTTGCCTTCTCACCAAGATGCTTGCTTGCCTGTTGTCCTGTAGCCCATCCCAGCCTTGTGCAGGTCTAAAATTGTGTCCCTGTTGTCCTTAGAAAGCTCTTTGGAGTGTGATTGATTGAGAGTGTTGACAGTTGCCTTTTATACACACAAGTTCAAACAGGTGCAATTAATACAAGTAATTAGTGCAGAATAGTAGGGTTTCTTAAAGAAGAAGTAACAGGTCTGTGAGAGCCAGAATTCTCGCTGGTTGGTAGGTGACCAAATACTTATTTTCCACCATAATTTATAAATAAATTCTTTAAAAATCCTACAATGTGATTTCCTGGATTTTTTTTTCTCATAGTTGAAGTGCACCTACAATGTAAATTAAAGACCTCTCTCATCTTTACGTAGGAGAACTTGCACAATCATTGACTGACTAAATACTTTTTGACCCCACTGTACATTAAGGTTGTATGTTGTGTAAAACTATGTGCCCAGCTTTTCTGTGCCCATGACCTGTAGTGTGTGTATGTGTGTATGCATGCAAAGAACTCACTGATTCTGTTTGTGTCACTGCCCCCTGCTGTCTCCTAATGTCCACTTTTTCTATTCTGTCTTTTATTCTTTTACATATCTTGTTCTCTCAGAATAAACTGCATCCTCCTGTATTTCCTTTAAGGCTGTTTTTTTATTGGAATGTAGCCATGGTCTGTCTGCTTAACAACTACCCATACATACATCTGCCCATCCATTCAGTCATCCATGCATTTGTCCTAAACCACATGGACTAGTCTGTGAGACCTTAATTAAGACATGGATGTGGTTTGAGCATGTTGAGAGGCATTTTGGTGATGCAATTTTACAGAAATAACTTAGGCGAGTTCTTCTGAGTTCCTTTTAATTAAATGAGAAATTGAATGCCACAATTTGGGGACTATAGGACAAAATCATCAATGACAAATCTCTACATGCTCCCATAATGACTGCTCATGTAGTGTTTCAGCAACAATTTCATTCTGAGAGGTTAAAACATTTGATATTCCCTGCAGTTAATCTTGTAGTGTGACAACCTTTCCAACAGCAATAAACAATAGCCAATCAGAGTGGGAGAAAACTCGCAGGAAGTAATAATGTAGGAGCAGCCAAAATAATAACATGATGAAGGATTATTGTAGAAAAAAATCTACTAATATTGATCGAGGCTGCTGCTCACTGCCTCTACACTTGGATTTGGAGCCTCTGAAGTCAATATTCGTGACCACGTTCTCCTCTGTGCTGCCAGCAGCCACCTGTATGTATACAGACCCATTCCAAAAAATTAGAATATCATGGAAAAGTTTATTAATTTCCAGAATTCGATTCAAAAAGTTATACTTTCATAGATTATAGATTCAGGGCCCACAATTTAAACAATTTTATAGATTCAGGGCCCACAATTTAAACAATTTCAAATATTTATTTGTTTATTTTCACATAATTTGGGCTTCCAGCTCATAAAAAACATGGATTATCTTTTCTGCTCTAGACTATGATTGCTTACGCACATCCTAATACTAATATATAGATGTATCAGATAAATACTTGATTCAGTGGACTCAGATTGGTTGGATGAATTTATTTAAATTAAACAATAGAAATGATTTGTTCTTGAGTTGCCTTACTATAATGTTGGGCATTGGCAGAGTGTTCTAGTCTTCAAATGATCTGTCAGATTTTAATCAAAGCTCTTCTGCTAGAAACACCATGCCCTTTCTGAATTAACTTTCTAAAACAGCCTACCTAAAAGGAGAGAGCCAGAAAGTAAACAGGCATAGGAGCCTACCTGCTAATAGCAAATATGACTTTCACTGATCTCCTGTCAGCCGTTTTTATTAATCCTCTCAGTATCCCCTTATTTTGCTGCAATCCTTACCTGTTCAGCTAAGAAAATGTACTGAAGGGGTCTAGCTTAGTGGACTAAGATACTGTCACTATGATCTGAGGATCTCAAGTTCGAATCCCCATCATGCAGCAAGCCATTGTCGATGTTGGCTGGGGCGTGAGTGAGCAAACATTGGCCATGCTCTTTCTGAGCGGGTAACATGGCACTTTCTCCCCAGCTCTATTAAGTAATGTCAGCTGGCTCAGGCACTTTCCAGTCAATCCATCAGAAACATGGAACCTACGCTTTCCTCGGAGCGCAGTGGCTGCTGGGTGATGATGTATCAGCAGCAGTTTAAAAAGAGATGGAGCTTGACTTCACATGCAGTGGTGGTTTCTGATATGGGTGGTATGGAAAAACGTCCATTGCTAGCATGTCGTCAGGGGTGGCATGACTGGCCAGCACAGCCTCCGCGAGGTTCTGTGTAGCGCCCTTGGGATGATTGTCAAGAGCTAGCGGGGTTCACGCATTGCAACTTGGCTGTGTGCATAAAAATGACACAATCACGGTGGCTCCGCCCATCCGCACTGGCCACACACGCTGGTGGCGCAAAGTCCTGCACCTCCCGATTTTTGTAATGCCACGCTTCAGCAGAGTGGACAAATTTGAAAGAGCTCTTGAAGGATACTCTTGTGATACATCTATGAGACAACATAAAGATACACAGATGCTTCAGAATGAATGGAAGAAGATACTTACATGGGGAAAGAAGAGACTATTTGTAAAAAGGCATCTGTGCATCTGTTACATTAGGAGTTGTTTGTCTAGGGCACCAAACAGGCTAGGACCACCCTGTTCACATGCTTTGGAGGTGTTAGTCTGCACCGAGTCAGGGACATTACAAGTGATAGGGAAAGTCTTAATGAATTAATTGGCTCCCAAATGTGTTGAAAGCTGGTCAGCACTTTGTGCTGCAGGTACTTACTGCACATAAAAACATACTGTACTGCCGCAATAATTACATCAGAAGACCTTTTTCAAAATGTATATAATAATTATATGTGGTGGGGATGAAGCTGGATTAGCTGATGAATTAGAAAATAACAAATTTTAAACATAATATTTTAATAACAAATAAAAAACACAAACAGAGCTGCTGTTAGCAAATCAACACCACTATCATCTCAAACAGTGTTAACATATGTCATGTGAAGTAAGGTTAATAAACAGCCAAACTCATCACTCTCATCACTCCAAAATGAAGTAATGACAGTCCTTCATACTGCTAGTAAACACTAAACATCCAAACAGCTAAATATATTAAGTCCTGTGCTCATGTAGTACACATACTTCACCACTAGAGGCTGAACTTTTAAGATTAAGATTCACCAATTAACCAATGTGATTTTTCACACAACTGAATTTGACCTGCGCATTTAACCCATTCGTGCAGTGAAACACACACACACTAGGTTGTGAGAATTTGTGCCCGTAGCAATGGGCAGCCCTTATCCACCAGCGCCCAGGGAGCAGTTATGGGGTTAGGTGCCTTGCTCAAGGTCACTTCAGTCACGTCCTGTCTGGGGATCGAACCGGCAACCTTCTGGTCACAAAACCAGATCCTTACCACTAGGCCAGGTGAATGTTTATAATAGTCTGTCTGAAATTAAATTACTTTTCTGTACATTAAGAGAGCACTGTACTCAGTCCTGTAGTGTAGCATTGTTCAAATTCTGTGCAGCACTGTTTTTATATAGACAGACTGAATTTTAAAGTCATCAGACAATGTCGGGACACCAGCAGAATCAACATATAAAGCATTTGCTTCCATTACTGGTAACTTGCTTAACCATTTCAGTACATTCACGGGACATGAACTTCATTAATGACTAGAATAAAAGACATGTTTTATAACATAAAAGACTAGAAAAGTGCAAAATGTCTGGATGGTATTCAGGGGCAAGTTAATGCATTAGGATTAAGGTCCACTAAATGGCCAGATGTAGGTTCTTAAACAATGTGTGAAATTAAGGTTTCAATGATTTTTTAATCAGGTTTCTCTCATAACAAATTGTTATATCATCTATAGCATCATTTCTCCTCATCTTTGTGTGTGTCTGGTAGAGCACAGATGAGATATTTGCATTTTATGTTGTGGGCTGTGGAAGGGGACCTATTGAAAATGTAGCCTATGGGTCCTTGATCACATGCACATTCCCACAAAGACCTCAACACAAACATGTACATGTGTGGATGGAAAAGGAGTGAGATCTATACTAGAAACATGTCAGAAAGACAAACTACCATTTTATGGACTCCGGTCATTTCCCCTCCAGCAGAGTAGACTTAAATAAGGGTATCAGCAGGGAGGAGAGGATATGTGAGACAGGACCAGTTATATAACTAGTAGTGATCAGTGGTGGAGGCCTCAAAAATATGTGTGTGCTGAGAGGGGCCCCCCACTGTTATGAGCCCTATTGTGATTGCTGGTATTTATACCACAGAGCAGAACAGGTGTGTTAGAGGATTTGTTTGTCGTGTGTTCTGACAATGATCACATGCAGTTATTTTCCTTTGATTCTTAAGCCTTGTTGTCGCCTTCTCATCCCCCAGAAACACAACACATTACAATCTCTCAACACAAGTCAAGTCCTTTCCCCTTTTTCTGAAGGAATTCTCCACCCATTCAGTGGCCAGAGTGAGAAACACTGAGCTGTTGTTATGCAGCAGTGATGATGGCTCAGGTCATCTTTCAGTTGCCATGGTGTCCAGTGACGCCAAAGAGAACGACTTCCCTCTAGCTCGCAATGAAAAGCCAGTTAATAACCATGTTTGTGCAGAGCAACCAAAGACTGTGTATGTGCCCATAGGAGAGAAATCTCTAAAAGGAGATCTCATTAACTTCTCTGTAGTTTCACATTGACAACAATGACATCAAATGAACACACAAATGAGACATTAGCCTCCTGCTGCTCAGATAGTTATCATGAAAAAAATCACTTACCAAAAACAGAATTAATCTCAATATGGACTCAACTATTTCTCATTCAGGATTGGAAGTGGGAGGATTTAGCAATAAATGGATTCTTAGAATAGGAAAAGAAGGGATTCAGAAATGCAACAACATTAAGCAAAGTTTAACTTTAGCAAATTGGGAATGAAGTGATGTTGTGATTAGTAATATGAATCAAGCAGAATGATACAATCTTTACCTCTGCTGCTCCAAAATGGTTACAATGATTTTTGGGCAAATACAGTACCTTTTGAAAGTATTTACCCCCTTTGCATTTTTTGTCTTTTGCTATCTCACAACCTGAAATTAAAATTGATTTTTGAGGGTCTGCATCATTTCATTTACAGATCATGCCTACAAATCTGATTTTCTTTTCATTGTGAAACAAACAACAAATAGGACAAAATAACAGAAAACTTCAGTGTGCAAAACTATTCACCAACTTAAAGTCAGTACTTGTAGAGTCACCTTTTGCAGCAATTACAGCTGTAAGTCACTTTGCATAAGTCTCTATGAACTTTCACATCTTGCCACCAATGTTAATTTTGACAGGTGATTTTGATTTAGTTTTAGTCTTAGTTTTCTGACTAAAATGTATATTAGTTTTAGTGAAATTTTAGTCATGTAGTTATTGTTAGTTTTAGTCTAGTTTTTGTTGACGGAAACTGAAAACATTTTAGTCTAGTTTTAGTCAATTAAATGTTTAAAATATTTAATCTAATTTTAGTTGTATTTTTAGTTATACTATTTTAAATTAGAGCTATTTTTAGACTGCTTACTGTTATTTTAATAAAACAATAGTCTTTAATTTTTGTTACATTTAATAACACAATGACATCAGATATTGTGGAAGAAAGTTGGCTAATTTTTCTTTTTCTAAAACACTTTGAGTTTATTTAACTTTTACATGACAAAATGTAGTGTGTAAATACAATTTGGTATCAACGTGACTAAACACACACTAGCAGCAATCCCTTCACATCCTCTTAAAAACAAGAAATTATTTATATCTGCGTAAATATCCAGTATAACAAACAACAGACACATGAGAGAAGTCTGCCCTCTGAGCTTTCTGTCACAAAAAATAAAGGATAGATTAAGAAGGAAAGAGTTGGGTTTCTCTGGTGTGCTGACCTTTTCTCATATTTTACTCATTCCTGTTGGCTAACATTAACTTGCACTTAATGTGGACTACCACAGCTTACATGCCTTTCCTCTTTGTTTCGTTATATGACTGTATTTAAAATGAAACCGAGGCTGTATGTTTGTCTTATGGCTCCAGTTAGATGTGTTTGGGATCTATTTAACCTAAACACCTAAAATAATGATAACGGATTACACATTTCCCCTTTATACACTGAAACATTCAAAAATGAAACATGAAACATATCAGATATACATATTCATCACCGTTAGCCAACTAGTTAACATCTAGCTAGCTAGCTACATTAGCTACGTTAGCTTACCTTTTTGTAAAGCTCGTGGTGGTGAGAACTGAGGACCTCTTGAGGTTCGTCGTGTTTTTCCGTTATTTTAAATCCATAAACTTTGCACTCTGTTTGGTTTTGTGTGGCAGCGAAAGTGAAATTACTCCATAAATCGCTTCTTATTTTCTGTCCAAGCTGCAGCAGTGACGTCAGCACGTTGTGTTGTTAAACTGCACCAGTGTGACGGGAGCTTAACGTGCTTTGAGAAAGTCAGACGTGCGGCAGGTTTATTTTAAAAAGCGGATTACTGAACAAAAACATTCTTCTTGTCCTTCTTTGACATTTTCATTTCTTTATTCGTCGATGAAAAGTCTAATACTTTTAGTCATAGTTTTTGTTTAAAAATATTAGTTTTTATTTAGTTTTCGTCGTGAAAAAATGGTCGTCAATGAATATTTTTTGTCATAATTATCGTTAATGAAATTAACACTGCTTGCCATTGGGACTTTTACCCATTCCTCCAGCAAAACTGCTCCAGCTCCTTCAAGTTAGATGGTTTCTGGTGGTGAACAGCAATCTTCACATCTGATCACAGATTTTTAAAAATTGGATTAAGGTACATGTTTCCCATTAACCCACTCAGGTGTTGCTTTAACAGTATGCTTTGGATCTTTGTCCTGTTGGAAGGTGAACTTCCATCCCAGTCTCAAATCACTGACAGACAGAAAACAGGTTTTGCTCAAGAATATCCCCTTGACTCATACCAGTCTCCCAGTCCCTGCTGCTAAAAAAAATCCCCACAGCATGATGCACAGTGATGAGATGTGTTGGTTTTGTGCCAGACATAGCATTTTCCTTGGTGGCAAAAAAATTTATTTGGTCTCATTTGACCAGAGAACCTTCCTCCATACATTTGTTGAGTTTCCCACATGCCTTCTGGCAAACTCAAAATGGCAGGTTTGTTGTAGTACCATGTTCTTTCTATTTGATAATATTAATTAATGGATATTTTTTATAACCCATCCCTGACTTGTACTTCTCAACAACTTTGTGTTGAGAAGTTGGCAGGTGTGTATATACTGACAGACATGTGACACTTAAATTGCACACAGGTGAACTTAATTTCACTAAGCATGTGACTTCTGAAGGTAATTGGTTGCACCAGAACTGTTTAGGGCCTCCATTGCAAAGGGGGTGAATACATATGCACACACACACATACACACACACACACACACACACACACACATATATATATATATATATATATATAAAATGTGTGTGTGTGTGTGTGCATATGTATTCACCCCCTTTGCAATGCAGGCCCTAAACAGTTCTGGTATATATATATATATATATGGTTAGTCCCCCACCCCCTCACTGGGCGCAGGGCAGGGCATTACACTATTCAACTAAGCCCAGGACAGGGCGCCAGTCCATCGCTGGGTGACACACACACACACACAGACACACCTATGGACAATTTTTAGAGTACCCAATTCACCTGACTTCCATGTTTTTGGACTGTGGGAGGAAACCGGAGACCCCGGAGGAAACCCACGCAGACACGGGGAGAACATGGAAACTCCGCTCAGATGGGGAATCGAACCCAAGACCCCAGCGCTGAGAGGCGAACATGCTAACCACTAAGCCACCG
>BRDA01002527.1:738-11178 GCA_036984385.1 Crenuchus spilurus
TCTCTCTCTCTCTCTCTCTGTGTCTCTCTGTCTCTCTCTCTCTCTCTCTGTCTCTCTCTCTCTCTCTCTGTCTCTCTGTCTCTCTCTGTCTCTCTCTCTCTAGGTAATAAAGCACAGGTTGCAGCGCTTGTTGAAGCCTCAGAAGGAGGAGAAGCCGCAGACTCAGCAGAAGCAGCCTCAGGCCAGCACCGTCGCTACGGTCAACCTGGAGGAGATGAAGGTTAAGGTGAGCAGGTGGTGCACAGGTGCAGAAGCAGGTGTGTGTGTGTGTACAGCGCTGAAAGATAAACAGGAGCTCAGCGTGTGTGTAATAGACTGGTGATTATGTTGTCGAGCTCCTCCACTCTGATTAGACTCTGATAAAGAGTCCTCAGACTGATCTCCCTTCAGGTTCCTTCATAACAAACAGCAGCCTGACAGAAGTCACTGCACTCAGCAGTACAGCATCAGATTACATCAGATTAGACACACATAATTACACATGACTCACATCCTTAAGAGATCCCAGAGAACCTTATCTTCATTTAGCTTCAACATGAGCTGATATTGCCTTTAATGGCTGATAATCTTTTGATCTAATATTGTATTGTGTGCTTCTATAAGCCCAACAGTGGCGGCTGGTGACGAGTATTCCAGGTGAGACATATTCCGTCCCATCCCAGTAATTTTCAAGCCATCTTATTGGACAACAACCTCATGGACGTGTAACCTGTGGCCATCCTGCCCAATCAAGCTGCATCATTCATATGATGTTTAGCATTTTTTCAAAATAAGAGCGCTGGAAGAATAAAACAGTGAATTATTATTGGTCCTAGCCAGACAAATGAGGGCTTATTAGTTTCAGGACAACCTCATGAATTCAGTAATGCCAGGACAATACATAAATGTACAAACATGGACAGATTACTAGTTTCTGAGATTCATAATCCTGAGAACCCTTTCATATGATGATTTTTTCATCAAAAAATGATATTCCATAACGATATTCCCATTCCTGGGTTATACTTCAGGGCATTTGATAGTGATAAAGTCACTATTTAACTGCCATTAAAGACTACTAGTTAATGAAAACTGTCATTACATGTAATTGTGTAAAGATAGAAAGCATTTTTTAGAGCAACAGTGGACTGGAGAATTTTTCAGGACCTGGCAACCTGGAACTCAGCTGTGCTTTGTGACTCTCTTCTTGAATCCCAGTTGTTCTATTATTCTGGAATTGATGTGGTCGTTGTTTGTGATGTTGCACAAAAGGCACATCAAAATCTGATTTGAGCTGCCAGAGCATCTGCACATCTGATTGTAATTGCATTTCAAACCATCTCCAAATGTGGTTTTGATCTGATTTGATGTGGCTCTTGGCTGTTAGGACTAGGCTAGTAGTGAGCATAGCCTAAATTTTTTAACACTAAAGTGCCCTTGATGATCTGTTTTGACCAATCAGGTGTGCTGGTAGGCGGAATGTAGATAGCCCTGTTTGGAAACAGGTCAATAATGTTATTGGACTAATTCTACATGTGTTATAGAGTTTTAGGCTTTTGTTTTCTTCTAAATTGTGAAAAAAAGTAAAAAACTAGAATATGCCCTTTTGTTCAAACCTTTGACGGATGATGTGTTTCTCTAGTTCATTAATATAAAATGTGGTGCAGTGTTCTGGCCTTCTGCCCTTGATATTTGCTTTATCAGTGCAAGCTGACATTTTGTTGAGTGAACTGTCAAATCATGTAGCAAATCATTCTGAGGAGCCGTTTCATTTAGAAAGGGTTTGGATATGAAAGCTATGACTCTTATTTGACTCATTATGTTTATTACCATTGTTTAATGTTTTATTTCAATTATTTTAGCTGAATTACATTATTTACAGAGCAAATTTTGTAATAAGTTACAGGTATAAGGGTTGTTGCTGACCAGGTGAATAGTCAGTCATGGTACGCGCATTATGTGTACTCAGGTACGTGAGTATGGTAACCAATTCCACAAAGGATGTTTGGTACAATAACCAAATTTAGCACTGGTTCAGTAATCTAATTAAACTTTAGTACTCCAATATGTATTTTGTGTAACCAGCTAACCAGGTGAAGAGTGTGGTTAACTCACCCCTTTATAGCTGCCACACTTTAAGGAAAACCTTGAGCTAAACCCACCAGGTTGGACTTCAAGTGCAGATAGAGGAGGTGGCAAAGATGGTGAAAGGGAAAACAACAAAAAATGGGCAAATACAGCCAAACGGACTCAAAGAGCTCAGGTGTCTTGGGGCAATGAGCCTCCACTGTCTTACTGGTGTTACACCATCGTAGGTGTATCTCAAGAAACATATCTACAAACACACAATGTGAGTGTGTACTGGGAGAGAGATCCCAACCTCCACAGTGTGCAACACCACCAGGGTGAACCTACTACTCAAAGGGACCAAAAAACAAGTCACCATCCTGTGTATTACCCGGCGGGGACAGAACCCAGCAGGGAGGTACAGGTTTACAAGCAGACTCCTCACAACCAACATATACACCAGTCCATGAAGGTCAATGTCAAGCCCAGTTTGGTGATTTCTCGCCTCCAATACTCCAATTAAACCTGCTGAGGTGAATCAGGTGTGCTTGACCAGGAACCCAACCTTCCAGGACTGGAGGTTGACACCCCTAGCTTACACTCTCCCAAGCCAGAGCCTTGTGCTAGAGATAGGCAAGGCAAGAACCCTTGAGGAAAATAACACTGACAGTCTGAAAGAATCAATGACAGACTGAAATTCAAGGATTCAAGGAAACTTTGTCATTCACATTTGGAAATTCATAAGTACATCCATCATAGCTGGGGGCAGCAGCAGATGATGACTGTCACAAGTGAATTAGAAAACATGTGGCCTAGAACACTTCAGAAAGAAAGGACCCTTTCACAGGAATGACCAGTCACAGCTGTAGGTAATGACAGCTGGTGAGTGCTGTTAGGGAATTTAAGAAAAGGAGCCCACCCCCAGCAGCAAAGAGGGCACAGCCCCCTGAGTACTTGGGTAAGGTATACGGTGCTGATGTTTTAGTATGAGTACCAACTCATTTCTTTTACTAGATGGATTTGACTGTGTTGTATTTCTGTGTTCCTGTGTAGGACGGCAGTGAAAGGGGACACAGCGAGGGAGCATACGCTAACACCATCCTACCAAACCACCACCATCATCTTCATCTGCACCACAACCGCCACAGCACACCCTTTGAGGACTTTGCCTGCTAGGGTCCACCACTGAACCACTACTGGACCACAGTGGACTCACTCTTTCTCTCTGTTTCTCTGCAGAAACTCAGATCTCCCCTCTCTCACTGTCACCAGTGAAAGCTACAGCCAAAGTTGAACTCCGAAACCTGTGCTTGGGACGGGTGTGTGTGTGTGTGTGTGTGTGTGTGTGTGTGTGTGTTGTAGGTGTGTTCAGGCACAGGCTGGATGCTATATTTGCTGTCCACAAGGAGCCTTTTCACCTCCATCTTCTCGCTCCTCCTCCTCCACTCTACAGTGTCTACACTGATTTTGATTTGTTGCTGGGTCTCTATATGAAGTGAATGCAATGGACTCCTTTAGGCCCAGTTTTATTTGCTCCAGATCAGGTTCAAGCACCTCATCCCTCACTTTGGACCTCAATCTACAGTTCTCTGAAGTTCTGCTCATTTGAGTGCAAGTCATCTTGTAAAATAACATCACGTTCAACTGTAAATGATGTATTTGAGTAATTTATCATTGACCCTTAGACTCCAGAGACTAAGACTGCTCAACATAATCTCAATGGAGGCTGTAGAATTGTGTGTGTGTGTGTGTGTGTGTGAGTGTGGGTGGGTGTGTATCGGAAAAGTAGTACGTATCCACCTCTATAGGATACATATGGTAAATGTTTTCTTTATATTAAATGGTTTATGATTAATTGCTTAAAGTATATATTAAAATCCCACTAATTTTGTAATGTTGTTTGTATTTTGTGAGAATATTAATGTGGTTGAGCTATGCTACCACTCAAAAGTTTGGAATCACTTCTCATAATAATATTTATAGCTTTTTATGTATTATGTAGATGTAAATATTATCAACTAGGCACTAAAACATATTTTAGATGTTTTACTTTAGTGTATTTTTAAATAAGAATATATTTACTAAACATCTAATGTTTTCATTAAAAAAATTTTTATTAAAACATTTTGAGGACATTTATCTGAGCATTCTATGGTAGGATTTAATTATTTACACATGCAGTAAACCATGCCAGGTGGCACCTTTTACATCAACCCAGGTGTGGTCGTAATAATGGTTACATGGCAATGGTAAGTTCATGGGGATAAAGTACACTCCTGTCTAGTTTCTGAAACAGATCCGTTTATATACTGTTGAATACAGTGATTCCAAACTTTTGATGTGGTGTAGCTCTCCTTTTGTGAAGTGGTTCCTATCAGAGTGCTAAACGAGGGCGCTCCGGTTAGCGAAGCAGGCCGAGTGGACGACACTGAAGGTAATTTCCCAGTGAAAAAGACTCATTTCCACTTTCACTTTATCACTTGATGGATTCACTCTCGCAGACCTCCCCAGAGCAGTTAATAAAACAAACCAAGAGAATCACAGCGAGACCTGAGACGAGCCAGGCTGCTCTGTCCATTCTGGCTCATGATGATGACCGACCGAGCAGCTGAAAGTGAGCGATAGTGAGACTTTCTCAGGTGCTGTGAATGCAGAAAGCGCAACACTATTCATCTCAAATGAGAACAATGTTTTGAGATTGATATGTAAGCCAAAGCCCATGTTGGATCCATTTATTATGGCTGTGCAACTATATTGTTATCCAATTTATTTTCTCCTTTTTCTTCCTTTTCTGCTGCTGAATTTTCTCGCCGTATCTCGTCCTGCTGTTTTCTGTGACATCAACAATGTTCCAGCTCCAGATTGTTCGGTCTGATAGTGCAACCTGTGCTTGTTTATAGCTTTATGATTGGACACCAAGCAAGCAATTTTTTGCTGAATGTTTCCCACAGGAATGAAAAGCCACATGGGGTACCTCAGGAATCACTTGACAACCACCTGGTATGATTCAGCAACCACCCAGCAACACCCTAACAACCATTACATAACATCATTGCAACCGTCACAATCATATCAACAATACAGCACTCATGTAACATCCACTCAGCAAAACCACAGTAACCAGCTAGTAACAACTTCATAGCACCTAGCCCCCACTTAGCAAACCATAGTAACCATGTCTGATACCATAGCAACAAGATACTAACCAGGTAACAACTTCATAGCACCTAGCAACTACTCAGCAAAAGCATAACAGCCACTTATGATACTACAATAGCAGCAATGTATCACTTAGTAAAACTATAATAACCAACTGTGATACCAAAGCAGCCACTTAGCAACACCACAGCAACCAATGAACATCATAGTAAACATGTAACACCCATGTAGCAAAACTACAGCAACCACCTGTGATGCCACAGTAACCAGCTAGCTACTATTAGAAACACCATAGCAACCAACTGTCACTGACCCAGTGAGAGGAACATTTCTGATCCAGTGAGAGAAAAGATACTGACCCAGTGGGAGGAAATATTGTGACTCAGTAAGAGGACAGATACTGACCCAGTGACAGGAAATGTGCTGACCCATGTGAGATGAAAGATACTGACAGTGAGAGGAAAGATAATTGCACAATGAGAGGAAAGGTTCTGACCCAGTCAGAGGAAAAATACTTACACAGTGACAGGAAAGGTTCTTATCCAGTGAGAGGAAAGATACTGACCCAGTGAGAGGAAAGGTGTTGACCCAGTGAGAGAAAAGATACTGACCAAGTGAGATGAAAGGTTCTGACCCAGTGAGAGGAAAGGTTCTGACCCAATGATATGAAAGATACTGATCCAGTGAGAGGAAAGGTAAGAAATTCTACTGTTTCTTATAGCCTTGACATTACAGAACCACTTGACCCAGTTTAAGGTCAGTACCTGAATTTTTTGATATACAGTTAGCATTATGCTAATTGGTGTACTTGTTAGCTACATTAGCAGTAGCTCCAGTGCTAAAGACACTGAAGGTGACTCGGCTGATTTGGTCTGAAGGAGTAAATTGTGTAAGTTGGATGTTTTGTTGAGCTCAATTTAAAACAGGTCATTGGTCAGTGCAGTGAAGGACAGCTGCTCATATTTCAGGAGAATGTATCTAGTGCCACTCCAGCAGAACGTGAGCAGGGTTCTTAATGCACACTGGGGTTTGACTGATGCTCATGTTTATCAATTAGAGAGAAATCATTTATTAATCCTCATCTCTCAGAGAAGGAGACAGTGTAGACATGTCCACCATTGACCCTGTTGTCACCATTGACCCTGACTGCCAGCTAAACAGACACAAGGTGGCACACTCTCCTCCAATTTACGATGAAGTGTTTGTTTAGAGTGATATTCATATATGAGCCTAATCATCATCATCTTCATCATAATAATCATCATCATAATCATCATAATCTACTTCATCATAATCATCATCATCATCATCATCAATCTTATTCATCATCATCATCATCATAATCTTCTTCTTCATCATCATCTTCTTATTCCACTTCATCATAATCATCATCATCATAATCTACTTCATCATCATCATAATCATCATCATAATCTACTTCTTCATCATAATCATCATCATCATCATCATCAATCTTATTCATCATCATCATAATCTTCTTCTTCATCATCATCTTCTTATTCCACTTCATCATAATCATCATCATTATAATCTACTTCTTCATCATCATCATCTTCTTCATCATAATCATCATCATCATAATCATAATCATCATCATCATCATCTTCATAATCTACTTCTTCATCATAATCATCATAATCTTCATCATAATCATAATCTACTTCTTCATCATCATCATCATCATAATCTACTTCATCATCATCATCGTCATCATCATAATCTACTTCTTCATCATAATCATCATCATCATAATCATAATCATATCATCATCATCATAATCTACTTCTTCATCATAATCTTCATCATCATCATCATTTTCTTCATCATCATCATAATCATCTGCTTCATCATCATAATAATCATCATCATACTCTTCATTATAATTTTCATCATCATCATCATAGTCTTCATCATCATCATCACATGTTTCATCTTCTTTATGTGTTTGTTTAGATTGATATTTATATCTGAGCCTAATGTGGCATTATCATCATCATCTTTTTCTTCTTCAACTTTATCTTCTTCTTTTTCTTCTTCCTCATCTTCAACTTTGTGTTCTTCTTTATCTTCTTGTTATTCATCTCATCATCCTGATCACCTTTTCTTCTTTTTCTTCATCATCCTTATGTTTTTATCTTTGCTTATTTGTTTTCTTTTTGAGCATCTTCTTCAATTTCTAATTTTTCTTTTTCTACCTTTGTCTAATTCCTTCAGCACTTCATCTGCTTCGTCTTCTAATGCAGGGGTGCACACACTTTTTCAGCCTGCGAGCTACTTTTCTAATTACTAAGTCAAAATGATCTACCTAATATTAAAATACAAGACATATTTATTTATACAAATATTGACAATTTATGTGTACATTGTATGCTGGTGTACCTTGAATAACTACATGAACCCATATTACACAATATAACTGTGTACATGTTTTGTCATTAGCCTACTTTACTCTGATGACTTGCACTGAATGGAATCAGTCAGGGATGCATAGTCTGGACAGTAGCTGCTGATAACCAGCCTCAAGCAAACCTCCAAATGATCATCAGTCATAGTGGAACCATACTTGGACTTAATGATCTTCACGTGTGAAAAGGCTGACGCTGAATAATGCAGTCAAGTCAAACACACTTAAAAATGACAGTAAAAAAACTCCTCCCACTTTGTGTGGAAATGGTCAGTTTTATAGTGAGGACGGATGATAGGCTGACGTATATTTGTAAAATGCCATGTGATCTACCCACACTACCTTTGAGATCGACCGGGTAGATCACGATCAATGTATTGTGCACCCCTGATCTAATGTTTCTCCAGAACATTCTGTCCTCTGTTTGGGTCTTCAGGTTTCTTAATACCTCATTTATGGTTCCTCTGATTGTGTCTTCTCGTAATGTGTCCATAATAAATCACAGTCTGGTCCTGAATCGGGTCTGACTTCACTCAGTCTGTGTTTTCACATCAGTTCTTCAGTCTGATTACAGACCACATCCATCAGCATTTTAAAGGTTTATTTCTTAACTTTCAGCATTTCTCCTGTTTTCTGCATCTGAGATCAGAGGAATATTTCACTTCCAGGTCAAAGTAATCATGGACGACTCACAGGTCTTTAATATTCATAAAAATGTATCACAATGACATTTCCAAAGGTTTCCAATCAGAGGCTTGATGGTGTCCTATACGGACTGTGCATAATAACATGTTTGTGTGTCATAAATAACCCGTCTCTCTCTCTCTCTCTCTCTCTCTCTCTTTACCCTGCTCACTCTCTTTCTTCTCCTCTCTATCCCTCAATATCTCTCTCTCCCTTGATCACCCATTCTCTATCACACACTCTCTCTCTCTTCCTCTGTCCCTCTCTCTCTCTCTCCCTCACCTCTCTCTCAATCTTTCCCTCTCCCTTTGTATCCCCCTCTCTGTTTCTCTCTCCATCTCTCACTCTCACCCTTACTCATCAAATGTCTGTCACACTTTCTCTTCCTCCCTCTCTCGTGCTCTCTCTCTCTCTCTCTCTCTCTCTCTCTCACTCTGTTGATAATCAGACAGCTGACACACCGGAGCAGATAAGAAGACGGAGCAGAAACAAATCTCTCACATTCCACACGTCTGTAGATGCCAGCAGCTGTTTATAAATATACTGAAATGTTCCAGCGTCCGTCACAAGTTTACATCACGTTATCTTAATGACATTTAGATCTGACGGCTGAGACAAATGTCCGAGTTATTAGATTTCTAAAGGATGTTTATCAGCGTTGCTGGTCTCAGCAGAATTCTGCACAAATCTGTTATTTCAGGTTCTATTCGTGTATGATTATTACAAAATAATACAAAAGCTCAGTGACTGGTACTGAGCCATCAAAGCTCACCTACAGTCATACAACCAACAATGTGACCATGAAACAGTTCCTGTCGTAGTGTTGGGGCAGCTGTGGAGGTTAGATCTGGTCTTGTAACCAGAAGGTCGCTACCCGGGCAGGTCATGACTGAAGTGTCCTCAAGCAAGGCACTGCTCCCCGGGCACCATGTATAGGGCTGCCCACCGCTTTGGGCACATGTTCCCACAGCCTAGTGTGTGTTTCATTGCACAGATGAGTTAAATGTGGAGGTCAAATTCTGTTGTGTGCAAATCTATTTTATATTGATTACACATAAGTGACATATTTCAGCCTTTTTAGTTTTAATTCTGATCAATGTGACTTATAGCTGATTGTCTGCACAGTCATATGATGGTCAGTACTAGTGTTGGCACTGTGGGCAGCTGCTGGGCATCTCCATAAAGCTTGTGAGCAGATGGAAGCATGAAGTGCTGTAAAATCTGCTGGTAGGTGTTGACTTTGGACCAACAGCAGCAGCTCAAACCATCACAGACTGCAGAACCTGCACACTGGACTTCAGACAGCTTGGACTGTGTGTCTCAGACTCTAGGAGCTGATTTACTAATGAAATGATGACTCAGGTCCAGTTCTGGTTCTGCTATTTTATAATTTACTTACATGTAGGTACAGCAGAAACAATACTGGGTCTTAAACCACACCCACTAGTCTGTGAGACCTTCATTCTGATCTAGATGTTTGAGAGAAGGTTTTGTGAGGTATTACGGTGTATTTTAGGTGACTATTAAGTTCTAGTGACTAGTGATCTGAAATGAGTGTAAAGTATGATTACTGGTGAACATCTCTTGCCATCATTCCCTACTTTGAGCTTCATCTACACCTTGTTCATCATTCTGGACACGTTTACCACTTCAGATTGTCCCAGTGATTCTCTGAAAGCTTTGAAATTCTTCAGGACTCACCTATTACAATTCTTTTATACCTTCAAATGAAAGCACATGAATTTTATCTCATTAAAAACTGATTGAAAGCTTTATAGAGTGATTCCAAACTTTTGAACAGCAGTGTATTAGTATGTAGAATGGGATCCCTGCCAGTGTTGCAATGCTCTGATGTTGAAAGAAGTGCTGCTACTGCGTATTTTTGCCTGAAGTGCAGGACTGCGTTTGATGTGTTTGCTTAAAAATGGCAAGAATAGAAGCTTTTTTTAATCATATGCAGAACAAATGAGTTTTGGCTGGACAAGCAGATTGGGTCATATATGCATGCTCTGGTGTAAATAAATAATGTACGACAGGCCCGTATAATTTTATTCCTCAGCAAACACGGAGATACTGCCTGAGAGAGCTTTTACACTGTCAATGTACAACAAAGCTAAACTCACTGA
>BRDA01002528.1:2801-22264 GCA_036984385.1 Crenuchus spilurus
TCTCTCTCTCTCTCACTAACTTTCTAACTCTCTCTTCTCTCTCCCTCTCTCTCACTAACTGTCTCTCTCTTTCTCTGCTCTCTCTCCCCCTCTCTCTAACTAACTTTCTCCCTCTCTAACTCTCTCTCTTCTCTCTCTCACTAACTCTCTCTCTCTTTCTCTGCTCTCTCTCTCTCACTCACACACACACTCTCTCACTAACTCTCTCTGCTCTCTCTCACTAACTCTCTCTCTCACTCTCACTAACTCTCTCTCTCACTAAGTCTCTCTCTCTCTCTCTCTGCTCTCTCTCACTAACTCTCTCTCTCTCTCTCTCTCAGTCCGGTCAGTCAGAGCAGCAGGACGGACACAGGTCTCAGGAACACCGCGGGGAATAAACGTCCGCTGAGAAAACTACATCAAACTCCACCCAAACTCCATCTACCTCCTCCTCTCGCGCTCAGACACGGCGGGGCTGAACTACAGCAGGACTTCAGCGCTTTTTTCTGCAGCTGCTGCGATGCGTCTGAGCTCCGGATTCGTGGCCTTTTGCCTGCTCGCTTTTGTCCGGCAAACGGCTCGAGCTTCTGCGAGCAGATCTGCACAAGGTGAGCGTGTGTTAGTCCGGCGAGCGGCTCGGTCTGCAGTGTGAGCTCAGCCGTCTCTGCGCTGTACTCTGTGCTGCAGCGGCTCTCAACACACTGACTTTGTTTGACTTTACAGCTGAATGATGCTCAGCTTAGACTGGACTTAGACTTATCCACTGATGTCCAGGAGCATGTCTGTCTGATGTAAAGATCCAGATCTACAGGATATCAGATAATTGCTGGAAAACCAATTAAACAAAAATGTATATGTGTTAAATGTATGTACATCAAACAAACATGTCATATATTTGTAATGATATTTTATTGATGTACATCCCTTTAACACAATTTAATGGACAGTTGCTCTTTATTTACAGATATTTCATATAAAATTAAAATCTAATGTAAAGTAAGTTACGGCACATTAAATATTGTATGTTTATTTTTTTGTTGTGTTAAATTCTGTAAGTGAATAGAAAGTGTAGAGGAGAGCTTCACTTAGAAAGTCAACTGAATGTGTTAACTTTTGTACTGAACTCTGTCAGCAGTTAAAATTATAAACAAGATCCAAAAATAATTTTTTCCTACAATTACCTACATTTTGCACATTTCAGTATATGTTGTATATCTCAGTTTGCATCAGTTTAAAAAAACTAGACCATTAGGATGAAATGATGGATCATCAGAAGATACTTAAGACTAAAGCCAAGTTACGCTGCTTGAAAACTGATGGACCGTCAGTAGAATTTAATCTTTTTATGCAAAAGTTAGTGCACCCCTGGCTAAGGGACGTGATGCCTTCTACAGGGAACAACTCAACATCATTTCTGCATATTTTAGTGCACAGGTTCTACTTTTGTATTGAACGTAAGACATTTTGGGGGAAAAATAAAACCTATGATATTTAATGTTGCAGACAGCATTTTACATCTTCCAATCAAAACAGTAAATAAACAGTAAGCGTGCATTAGAAGACTGTTCAATTATTTACACTTTATTTACACCTTAATACAGAAGCAAATACTTCAGTTTTAAGTCTGACATTATTATAGATGAACAGGATCTAGAACAAAAACATTTTCTCCTTATAACTGATACACACACAGTGACAAAAACAGTTAAAATACAGTGAAAAAGGAAAATTTTTAATTGTAACATATTTCAAGCTTTTTTGTTTAATCAATTAATCAGAAATCCAGAAACGAGAGTATTTAATTTCATGTTTGAGTAATTTACTATTCAAACAGCATCAACATGTAAAAAAAGCTTGAAATACATCAAGTGTAATGAATCTAAAATGTGTACTTGATTATGTATAAAATTAACCTGATGCAGTATATCCGAGCTAAAGATCCAGCTCAGAGCATGCAGTGGTGAAGCAGACACCTTGAACTTGCCGAGTGTGTTACCTGTGTGTGTGTGTATGTTGGAGATTTGAGAGAAAGCAGCTCTATGAAGCCTCCCTCAAAAGTGCATGTAAAGTGTAGGAACCTGACGCTGTTCAGAGGTTATAATGTGGAAAGTCTGGACAATCATAGCACAGAGGCAGTGATTTGGCTGGCCATGCGAGTGTGTGTGTGTGTGTGTGAGAGATACATGGTGATGGTTCACACTCAAACACACAAAAAGCTGTCCCTTGGGCCGCTGACAGAGCGTAGGATTGGGGGGGGAGGCATCTTGGGTGGTCTGCTTCCCATTGTGGGAAAACCCAATATTTACATTTTGCAATTAGAACTACTTTTCCTCTTTTCATTTTCCACAACATTCATTACACACATCTCTCAGGGCTGAGGAGAGGGTAGCAGAGACGCTCGGCCTAAAGTGCCCGGCACCTGTTCACTGTGTGTGTGTGTTTGTGTGTGTGTGAATTCCTGTGTGTGTTGCTGCGTGTTTGACACTGGCAGCTTATTTGACTCCAGTTTCAGAATTTTACTGCAGCGTCTTTATTCAGTTTGTAATGTTTATTATGTCAGTTTTATTATGTCAGCGGTGCACAAATTTTACTGGGAGGCTTTAGAGACTGTGGGCTACAGGAACACACTTGCACGGTATCGGCTGTGATGTTTTTGCTGATGATTAATCGTCATCTACATAAATAGGGATGTATGATACTGACATAAAATGCAGTATTTGACAGCATTAAGTGATGTCTAACAGCCACTGAGGTCTCCTGTTAAACTAAAATATCAGACGAGGTGGAGGCAAAGAACTCCACACAGAAACCCCCACCAGGTCCATTAAATTAACAAGACGGCTACCCTGCTTATGCTCCGGTAGCCACATTTAGACATTTTTGTATATTTATGTGTACATATAAACCATGACAATTCTAATCACAAAAGCATTAATTATATTCTGTCATTTAGTTTATCATAGTACAGCGGAACCTCGGTTTTCCTTATTAATTTGTTCTAATATCGCTGATGATGGGCCCTGAGTGGCTCAGCAGGCTAAGACACTGACACTATGACAAGAAGATCACAAGTTCGAGTCCAGGTCATGTTGTTTACCTTCAACAGCCTTGACCCAAGAGAGCTCTCTCTGGGCTGGTAGATGGCACTCGCTCTCCCTATAGGCGTCTATAGGCATCTACTGATTGGTTCATTCAGAGCTGGGAATCCTGCGCTTTCCTCCTAGCACGTTGGCTCCTCAGTGACGGTGTATCAGCAGTAGTTCGAAAAGAGGCGGTGGCTGCATCACACGCAACGGGGGAGTCTTGTGGTTGTCTTCACCCTCCTAGAGTCAGGGACAGTGCAAAAGTCATGGGGAGAGTCCTAATGAATTGGATGGGCTAATTGGCTACTACTATATTGGGAAGGGGATAAAAATTGACAAAAATAAATAATAATAATAATAATAATAATAATAATAATATCCCTGATGATAACCCAAAACAAATAACTGAAGCAACATTTCCCATAAGTAATAATGTAAATCCAATTAATTCATTTCACACACTTACAAAATATACAGTTTATATAGAATAACTATAGTTTTACATACAGAAAACAGTGAGAAATAAATACAAAAGACTAATGAAATGAATAAAAGGACATTTACCATCACTCTCATTGGTTTACGCTCTGTTTTAGAGCGTGCCAGTGTGGTCCAACTGGCAGCCTTTGTTTTGTACACCTGTTCTCGGGGTTTTCGGCCACTATTTGTTTTTGCACCCATTTTCAGGCATTTTTTTTGTTTTAAATGTTATCAATGAGAAACAAAGCCAGAATGAATGAAAAATGCATGGGTGAGTGTTTTGTTTTCACAAAATTAGCAGCGAGTCACGTAGGCACGCCAATAAAAACCAGGTGGATGAACAATAACTGGGACAAAATTTGCCCAAAAAAGTCGATGATATCCGTATTGTAAGATAACCAGGACAAACAATAATCAAGGTTCCACTGTACTATACATTTATTATGGTTGCTGTGGTAAACATTTTTTAAAAATTGGATAATAAAAATTATTTTAGGCTGTATTTTCTGAAAACTGAAGAGTTCTGTATGAATTACAGAGTTTAAAAAAGTTGTGTTAGTCTGATAACATTTTCATCATTTTTCATTATCTTCATAAATTTTCATTTAAATTGACTTACATATAATACGATACCCATACATTTCATTTCAAAATGTTCAGAACAGTCTCAGCTCCCTGTTTTGAATTGAACTTTTTGAAATTTGGGTATTGAATTATTGGACATTTGGAAGATTACAGACATTGCTGTTTAGAACTGAATCATGCCAGTCTTAGGATGGCACCAAGTTTGCATCTGCATGGAGGTTTTGGACGGTGACTGAGATGAGAGGGCGTAAAGACATTGATTTTATATTTAAGCATCTAAACGTGGATGTTGTCTCTCCCTGAGCTGCCGTCTGATTACAGGGATGTGGTGAAAAGACGACAGTAATTCAGTCTAAACAGGACCAAACAGATTTTTAAAAAGTCATCAAGGATGTTAAGACTGTCAGTGAGGAGAGCAGACGAGACAGGGATGGAAAGTTAGATTAGACACTGGAGAGAGTAGACAAAATATACCAGAATGACACAAAATCAAGGGTAGTAGGTAAGAGGGAAGGAGAATGGATCAAAGGTAAAAGACAGAAAATTTGATTGATTGAGCTCCAAAGCAACCAATACAACGACTCTTATTGGTGTAGTGTGGTGTTATTGGTATAAAGTAGTGTTAGGAGTCCTTTTGCCATATCACACACCTCTAGTTTCTGCTCATATTGAAATGAAATTTGATTAAATCTGAGATTACAATGTTTATTGACCATAATATTATTTGGAGCTGTAGAAGAATCACTTTTTAAACATTGAATGAGCATAAAAACAGATATAACATTCATGTAATGTGATTTAAAAACCTCCTCCTAACATAGCCTATATAAAACATACCTCCTGCAGGCTTAAAAAAGGTTTTTTGGATTGATGAAGCAAGTCTGGCTTCAGAAGAACTTTCAGAACATGTTTTTCAGAAGAAATCAAATCAAAAAAACATTTAAGAACCTTTATTTCAGCAGACAGAAGGCCATAGGTTGAGTTGTGTATGGTGTGTAGGATGCTCTCAGTGTGGGAACAGTGCTGTAGACTGAGTTAAACTGAGGAAACAGTGCCAGGGAGCACGGAGAAGGCCAGACTGGTACTGCAGATCCCACGGAGAGGGGAGGGGAGGAGAGGTGAATACAAGTTACTCCCTCTTTATTCTGCTTTGGGGGTTTGTTTGCTTTGTCTTGCCTTTCACTCAATGAAGTTGCCGTATCTTTTGTTGGCCCAGAGCAATGGCCTTGTCAGAAGCTCAGATCTCGTGCTGCAGGCATGTGGAGTTAGTTTCTCTTGTGAACGTCCGTTAACGGTTCAAATGCTGAATTTAAAATGCCATGGCATGCGGCACGCAATCTGTATATAACAGTTGTGTTCGAGTGAAAAGAATAATCCAGAATCAGTGCCCAATTCTTTGTTGTTGTACTCTTATAGGGCCGCCCAATTATGGCAAAAAATCATAATCACAATTACTTTGATTAGTACTGAGCTCATGATTATTTAACACAATTACTCTGAAACATCATGCATTTATTGAGCTATTGAAATTATCTGGACTCTTTTTTTAATGATGGATTTGCTTGAAATTTAAACATAATTTAGATGAATTTTGATATACAATATATATATATCCAATATGTTATATGATAGTGTTTATACTAAAAACTACTAAACCTAAAAATGGGAAATAAATAATAATTTAATCAAAATTTTCTGTTTTTCAAAATCATTGGAAACTAAAGTCATAAGGTAAAATAATTTTGTTAATCACCCAGCCTTATATTCATTTTGCTTATAATATGAGAACCAATCACTAGTGGTGGATTAACTGAATTAGCATCGCTAAACTGAGAATTACCTTTAGTTTTAAACAATGATGCTTTCCAACTATGCTAATGCTATGTTTTTATGATTGTCTTTAGAAAACAAAGGGTAAGTGGTCATATTTAACTTATCCATTACTAAGAGAACTAAGAGAACATCATGTTACATTGAAGAGAGTGATGCTAATGTTAGCTTAATCAAAGCTAGTAGCTATGTGTTAGCATGTTACAAATGCTAATTTGTAGCCTCTAGCTCTTTGAAATGGTTTTGAAAGCAATGTTCACTCCATGTTGAAACTTTCTGCTCTTTTCCATCTTTGTCATATATACCAATATCCGTTATCTTGTTTGAACTGGCCAAAAATATTGAACACGTCCTGTGGTAAAATTACATTATCCCACCTCCCCAAGTAAAACTAATCCCATCCGAACAGGGCTTAACTTATTTTAGCAAAACAACAGAAGCTTTGTTAAGTACACTGGACCTAGGCTCAGTGACTAGGCTTAAATTGTTCCTGTTTATCACAGCAGATGTATATTTATGCTTGATAATGTGCTAGTTTAACCCTTTCCAGACCTCTGCTCATGGAAGTCCAATATTATTTTTATCCAGTACCTGGTTTAGTTAATCAGTACTTCATTATGTTAGCTCAAGTGTGCTACTGATGAATTTATTTAATGTGATGGCTGAGGAGCATCTAGGAGAACATCTGGAACCAAACTTTATTCGTCAGACTAGCTCGCAAGATGCCAAGCACTTTTTTACTGTATTTGTTTATTTGTATTTATTCTAATGATATGTGGTTTTTGTAAAAGGGAAAATTCATTTACTCCCCAAATAAGTAGTTTTAAATCACATGTTTATAACATAACATGTTAATATGAAATAAAATAGTTTTATATTCATTTATTTTAAAACTTTTTGTCCTGTGAAGTTACCATCTGGAAATACAGTCAATACATACAGACCATATTTATTTCTCTCTAAATAGGATCCCTTAGTCTGTATTTCAGTTATGTCGCTGCAGGTTTCCGTCATTTTTCAGTCTGAAATATCCAGAAAAAGCCTTTGACCACCTTCTTCCCTCTTTCTGTCCCTCCTGTCTAAAAAGCTGGTAGCATTTTTGAGGTGGCAGTTATAAAGTTTATGGTTGACCGCGTGGCAAACTGGCTTTACTGTCCAGCCCGATCGAGCTCAGCTAAAGAGACGGAAGAGAAAAGTCTCGGTGCCGAGACTGAACAGCAGTGTGATCAGTAGTCTAATCACGGCTAGAACAGATTGCAGCTCAGAATTGTTCTAAAGAGTGAAAGCAGCCCGAGTTGATGAAGATTTGCCTTAAGTTGAGGGAAAGGAAAGAAAGAACTACAAAGAGCATGTAGAGCTTATTTTCCTCATTAGAACTGTGTCTATATGGCTGAATGTTATGGTACATTATTTGTAAGAATCCCAATCAGTCGACTTAACATTACTTACAAAGCTTTACTAGTGTCTACATACTAAATCTCATTAAAAAAAGCCAGAATTTTTTGTTTCCAACACTCACTCTGCCCACACAGCTTTTCTCAGTGTGTAGATTTTTGGGAATGTTGCATTAAACTGCCATTTTTAAAGTGGAATTGTGTTTGCGTTTCTGGTGAGTTTTGGTCCTCGGCTTTGTGATAGAGGGCTGTCAGTCACAGGAATTCATTAGAACATTAAGACCACACCCACAACTTTCTTCAGTAGGTCTGATGAGTGAATTTTGTCATTCGTTCAGGAGTTTTTTCTATTTGAACTTAGCTGGATGTTTAACATAACAAAAGTTTCGCTGACTCATACTCCCTTCTGAATACTCCCTTCTTTGTCTTGATAGTGTGCATATACTGCCTAAAAACGCTGCCTACTTAGATGGCTGCTTCCCAGAAGGATCCGTCATGCAGCTTCAAGAATATTTTAAATATACCAAGATTTTTTAAGTGTTGTTGTTCTTTGTCAGTCATGCCAAATGCAGTGCTTCATTAAGCATGCTTGTGTTTATACCAAACACTCAAAATCTGATTTTTCTTTTTTTTTTTTTTGCCAAAGTAAAATAATCAATAGGTGATGATGTCCCGAAGTAAAGAAAACAAACACTGTCATGGTTAACATGTCTTATGTGGTGTACAAAGGCAAAATCAAACATACTCCGTAGGTAGTGTGTAAAGAGATGTGATAGAAGTGTGATTCAGAGAGAGAGAGAGAGAGAGAGATGGAGAGATAAAAGAGGATGAGAGAGAGAGAATGGGAGAAAGACTGTTTAGAGAGAGATTGAGTGATAGACAGAGAGAGAAAGAGAGAGAGATGGAGAGATAAAAGAGGATGAGAGAGAGAGATGGAGAGATAAAAGAGGATGAGAGAGAGAGAATGGGAGAAAGACTGGTTAGAGAGAGATTGAGTGATGGACAGAGAGAGAAAGAGAGAGAGAGAATGATACAGAGAGAAAAACAAGGAGATGGAGAGATAAAAGAGGATGAGAGAGAGAAGGAAAGAAAGATTGGTGAGAGAGAGATTGAGTGATAGAGTGAAAAAGAGAATGACAGAGAGAGCGAGAGAGAGATTGAGTGATAGAGTGAAAAAGAGAATGACAGAGAGAGCGAGAGAGAGAGAGATTGAGTGATAGAGTGAAAAAGAGAATGACAGAGAGCGAGAGAGAGCGCTCGGGAGAGAGAGAGAGAGATTGAGTGATAGAGTGAGAAAGAGAATGACAGAGAGCGAGAGAGAGAGAGAGAGAGAGAGACAGGGAGAGAAAGAGACAGATTGAGTGATAGAGTGAGAAAGAGAATGACAGAGAGCGAGAGAGAGAGAGAGAGCGAGAAAGAGAGAGAGATAGAGAGAGACTGAGTGATAGAGTGAGAAAGAGAATGACAGACAGAGAGAGAGAGAGAGAGAGAGAGAGAGAGAGAGAGACAGGGAGAGAAAGAGAGAGATTGAGTGATAGAGTGAGAAAGAGAATGACAGAGCGAGAGAGAGCGCGAGAGAGAGCGAGAGAGAGCGAGAGAGAGCGAGAGAGAGAGAGAGAGAGAATAAGAGGTGAGAGTAAACATGCTTGAAGCAGTCTGTTGGTCGTTGGTAATGACCAGGCTGGGCTGTAGTTATACATAGTCTGTGTGCAGTTTATGGTGTGACGTGCAATTAGTAGGTTTGGGTTTACATTGCTGGCTTGTGTTCATTACAGCTTCACACTGAGGCAAAGATCAGCCCAGGAGCTGTAGAGGTGCTCAACCATCTACATACCTAAAGCTTAGAAAAGCTTCCCAAATACAGATTTACAGAACCTTCCCAAAGCTCATAAGCATCAACTCAACATGTACGGAGTCCAAATTTTAATGTTGTAAAGCCAACAATGTTAACAAGTAGATTCGATTCAACTTTTGTGTGCAAATCACATTTTCAACAGAGTTTGACCTCCACATTTAACCCATCCATTCAGTGAAACACACACACTAGTGAACACACTAGGTTGTGAACATGTGCCCGAAGTGGTGGGCAGCCTGGGGAGCAGTTGGTGGTTAGGTGCCTGGCACTTCAGTCATGACTTCTCCGGGGATTGAACCAGCAACCTTCCGGTCACAAGACCATATCCCTAACCACCAAGCCATGACTGCTCATAAAATACTCTGAATAGTCACCCAATTTAGTGATGGATCACTTCTCCAAACCTCAACAAAACCTCTCTCAACCCACTAAAACCTCATGAAGGACTAGTGGATTTGGTTTTAGGGCCCATTATGACTTATTGTGATTGTGAGCCTGATTAGGATTAAGCAGATGGATGGATAGATGACTAAACTGTGAGTAAGTGTGTGATTGGCTGGCGTTTCTCTCTGGTGTGTGTGTGTGGTTGAGTTTTAAGTGTGTAACATGATTGTAAGTGTAACATTCATTGATTAATTCATTCATCTTCAGTGCTTGGTTGAGCATCCATTTATTTGTTTTCTTTGCTGCATAAGGTTTTCTTGTCTTCTTCAGCACCAGAGTTCAGAGGCATCAATACTCTTCCCATCATGCTTTTCATTGTCCAGCTTTCATGTCCATAAAGAATGGAATGGTTTGGACTCCACATAGTTAAAAGATTCACATAACGGACAACTTCTTATGGATAAATCCTGTTATTGTGACACTGTGTGTCCAAATGTTTGTGGACACCCTTTCTAATGATTGTATTCAGCCACTTTAAGCTGCACTCGTTGCTGACACAGATGTACACACACAGCTTGTCTAGTCCCTGTAGAGAAGTACTGCCAATAGAATAGGACTCTCTGGAGATAAACATTCAAACTATTGACATTATGTCTAATTCCAGGTGTAGGCCAGAGGGGTATAAAGCCCCCCAGGTTTGAGATGTGGAAGCGTGTTCTCTGGAATGATGATGCTCCGTCCAGTACTTTTGGGATGAGTTATGGATGAAGTGGGATGGTGATCACCCATCATCCTAAGCTCCCTAACAATCTTGTCACTGAATACAATCAAATTCTCACAATAATGCTCCAAAATTTAGTAGAAAGTCTTCCCTGACTGTTTGCCATCAACAGTCGGGGCCCAAGAGAGCAAAAAATTGGCAGTTCTCTCACTGGGCGGGTAGATAGCACTCTCTCTCCATCACTTTCACATTGCAATGTCCGCTGGCTCAGGCATCTACTGATTGGTCCATTCAGAGCTGGGAACCCTGCGCTTTCCTCCGAGCTCGTTGGCTCCCCAGTGATGGTGTATCAGCGGTAGTTTAAAAAGAGGCGGTGGCTGCATCACACGCAACAAAGGAGGCTTGTGCTTGTCTTCACCCTCCTAGAGTCAGGGACAGTGCAAAAGTCATGGGGCAAGTCCTAACAGAGGGGATGGACTAATTGGCTACTACTACATTGGGAACGGGATAAAAATGGGCAAAAATGTAGAAATAAAATGATCAAAAAAGGGTGATGCAGAACATCAGAATTTCTCACATTATTATACAATTTGACACTTTTTGTTTGTGAACTTTTTAATAGTGAGTTACAAAATATGTAATTCTGATGTGAAACACAAAACAAACATTTTTCTCAGCACAGGCTATGACTTACAAGCTGTCCTCGGCTGTGCAGAAGCTGTGGAGAAGCCCATCAATGTTATAGTTTACCTTCATTCCTCATGTGGCTGTAAAATCCAGACAGTTTCAGACAAGCTTCTATTTTCAGGACTTAGCCAGTGTATGTTAGATTAACCTCTTATTTCGCTGTTTACTGGATTTCTTGTCTCCTCCACGACCCCAAGCTCCATCCAAAAGCTGTATTCTCCCTGCCATAAACCCTCCCTATATAAAGAGCCTAATCGTTCACCTGCCTTAACTGCTGATGATCTTACGCCAGCGCCTTGGCTGGAAGGCATCTGCGGAGAGGTGTAGGAGTGCATGTTATCAGTGTGGCCCATGGGGTAATATTTAGAGCAGTTGTACTGAGCTCAAGGAAAACACTGGCGCTCCCATGAACTCTGAGGTTCTGTCGATGATCCGGCTCCTGTTACAGAAACACTGTCGGAGCTGCCAGAGAAAACTGCTCACCGTTACACTTCAGAGAGCCTCAGGCTGGACCTGCTACAGCATATTTTTCTGTTACCTTTTGTGTATGTTTGATATTTTACACTCTTAGGCAAGGAGCATCTGAAAATGTTGAAGGTTTTCAGGTTGAATGATGTGCTTCATTGAAAACAGTCTTTGAGGTAAATTTACTCTTGTTTGATGGGTCAGAAGTGTTACCCAGTCAGCAGTTAGGTGTATATAAACGCTGCCTTATTAAAAAGAACATACAATCAATTCTAGTAAAGACCTTTATAAATGTATGTCGTTATATATTAAAATATATTATTAAGATATATTATTAAAATATATATATCAAAATATATTATTTTTCCAAAGGCCAACACAGATATTTAGGAAGCAGGATGGCCAGTATCATGTTGTATTTTAATTTTTTTTTTTTTGCCTTTGAGAAAATGTAAATATAAAAAATAAAATAATTGTTGACTCGAGAAGAAAGGATAGATGTTTGTCATCTGCCTGTTGAATGGTGTATTCACACTAGTTGGAGCTCTAACATTATTTTATGGCAGCTACATGGATAAGGCTGCCTGCAGATGTGCCTGTAAAAGTGGCCTCATTCCCACTGGTTGATTGTTTAAAAATAACTGACCAATGCCAATTATCAGTAATAATCGACCCAATTAATTGCTCAACCAGTTAATTTGTCTTCAAAAAGAGCTCCAAGAATGGCCTTCTCAGTTGCCAAATTTAAAATGCTTGTAGGATAAAACACCATTCCATTGTTTCCATTTAAATAAAGTCTTTCTGTGATTTTTCAGGGCCGATGTTCAATCAGTCAATCAAAATGAATTTATGTAGCGCTTTTTCACATCCAATGTCACAAAACAGCTTTACATGATTAGTGTCAGAAACCGATCATTTGAATCAAAGCCCAATGTGAGCAAGCCAAAGGCAACAGTGGCCAGGAAAAAATCCTTTGAGGCTTGAGGAAAGAACCTTGGGAGGAAACAAAACTCACAAAACGGATCCATCCTCCTCTGATCAAACTAATCACACAGTTGATGGTGGCGAGTGATGATGAGGGTCCAAGGTTGGCAGCAGTAAATGAGGGTGAACAGTCAGTCTGGTCTGGACCACAGAAGGATGCTGCAAGCAGTGGAATTCAGCAAACTTCCTTAAGTGGCCATCATTTTCTCAGAAGAGTAGTAGTTGAGTAATAGTAGTTCCAGACCTCCCTTAACACTACCAGACTGAACAAAGAAGCTCTACTCCATGAAGAAGTGGTTCATCAAAAATCACATTTTAACATTTTCCCCACTTACCTCAGGTGTAGTCTATCGGTCCAGTCATGTTTGTAGTCCAAATTTTGCTTCTTTAGTTTAGAACTGGATATGCGATGCTAACATTGCTAACAAATACTAGAACTTATTAGTTACATAAATTGGCATAGCTTCTGTGCTAATTTAGCCTTAGCTCACTCAAACCACATCATACTGTGGATTACGATATGGGATCCTATGGATTCTGGATACTGTGGAAGTCTCAACACTACAAGCAGACAGCTGTAGAGCTGGTATCCAAGAGTTCATTGAAGGTCATACTGCGTCATTAGGTTAGATTCAACTTTTGCCAATGTGACTGCACACAACTCGGTTAGACTTTTGTATTTAACCCATCCGTGCAGTGAAAAACACACTACGCTGTTAGAACATGTGCCTGAAGCAGTGGGCAGCCCTATCCATGGTGCCCGGGGAGCAGGCACTTCAGTCATGACCTGCCTGGGGATCGAACCAGCAACCTTCTGGTCACAAGACCAGATCCCAACCCACCAGGCCACGACTGCCCCAATTAAATACATTTACTAGTCTGTTAATATCTGGATGCAGTTTGAGAAGTTTTGGTGATGTATTTTGACAGAAATGACTTGGTTATATTGGTGACTCTTGAAGTCTTTTTAGCAAAGAAATCAGCTGCCTATTTAAGATAACCTATTAGCTACTAGCAATAAATGTGTTTAACTGCACACATTATTTGCCATAAAATTGCTAAAAAAATCTGCTAAAATTAAGTGTCAATTTAGTTAATTGTTTTGAGCTTTCAGTAGCCTCGTAGCGCTAGTACCAAACTTCCTGCCTGATTGATTACAGTTGTATTCAATTTTTCACCAAATGCTCACTTCAACAAAAGAAGGTGTTGGTAATGTGGTCAGATCAATTCCTAGTGCTGAGCATGATCATCTCCAAAACATCAGGTATTTTGTGGTGTTCCTGGTATGCAGTATACAGTAGCTTCCAAAAGGACAGGGTCATGGTCCCCCAAGGCTTGCTGAAGAGTGTTGGGAGCAAAAGCTATGAGAAGAAGACAACCCAATCGGTGGCAGTGTAATCCTCTGGGCAATAAACTGCTGGGAAACATCCAGTCTTGGCAATCACTCAGATGTTACTTTGACACATACAACCTACCTAGTCATTCAGTTATGCTTACACAGCTTTTATACATCTCAATAGAAAAGCATTGTCATTAGAATGCTAAACGTTTGAGCCAAATGTCACCATGCCCAATGCCAAGTACCAGCTAGAGAGATATAAAGTCCCTCAGAATTGGTCTATGGACTTGGTTCTCTGGAGTGATGAGTTGGCATGTCATGAGCTAATCATCCAACATCAGGACCTGACCTCACTAATGCTCTCTTGGCTGAAAACCATCAAATCCTCACAGCAATGTTCCAACATGTAGTGTAAAGTCTTCCTAGAATAATAGAGGCTGTTAGTGCAGCAAATCCATCCATCCATCCATATATATCCATGCCACCATCCATCCATCTCAGTGAGTTCCAATACATTTTATATTTATTTCACATTTTGCTAGTATTTTTCTCCTTTTCCGCTTAATTCCCATTAATAATTTGGAACATTTTTGATTATGACCTGACACTATAGGCATGTTTAATTATATTTACAATTAATTATTATTTTTTGGTTGAAAATTGAACATTTTAGAGCATCTCTACTCATTGGATTCATCTTTAGCCAAGTAATTTACAGTAATCACTGTAGCACTGAATGACATTTTGTTCTGCCATATTAAACATTTTAATGTTCAACATTGTGCAGTTGGATTAGTTCATATGGACACTAATATGTAGGAAAATTTGAGCGTAAATATACAAATAAATGCATCCTGGGTCTATATTTTGAAAATATTGATACACTTGATATCGCAATATTATGTTTTATGACATTTTATCGATTCTCGTATGGATTTGTAATAATTAGTTTACATTTGGTTGTAAACCTCCGACCACTAGATGGCAGTGTTGTAATCTGTCTTCAGCCAATAGTCTTCCACAGCAATGGAAATATAATATGTAAGGGCACACCGTTGACATTAGCATTAGCAAACCTAAAAAATTGTGATATATCAATCTTTTGACTCGTTAACTCGTATACTGTATATGTAGTGTATTGCCAGGTTCTTGCCAATGCACAGCAATAATAAGCTCAATAACTCAATAAAATAATAACATGTTATTACTGTTTGGACAGGATGTGGTGGGATAGTTAACTCCATGGCAATTCACAAACAATTAGCGTAACAAAATAATTCACAAAAAGGACTGACTTGATGGATGGAGGCAGGACTAATAAGTAATATAATGTCATTACCCAATTCCTGCTGTTTTTCAGAGATCTTTTGAGAGGAAGCCATATATAATACTGGTGCCATTTGGACACCTTTTGCTTTTTGCATCTATTCTTTTAAAAAAACTAATTTAAGAAGATCTTTATTACTAATTTTGGACATTTTCAATACAGATGAATGTGATAATGTTTAAAGAGGAACATCACAAAAGGAAGAATGCAGGACTAGTGGTCAAGATGGATGCTTGTGTGTGTGTGTGTGTGTGTGTGTGTGTGTGTATGTGTGTGTGTTTACAGACTGCGTGTGTTTACATTCCGAGGGCCTGTAGTAAATGAATGAAAGGAAATGCTTTATTCTGCTTAGTAAAGGAAAAACATTCCATGTATTGAGCTGCTGAAGAACTAAACACAGTTTCGTTCTGGTTCCACTGGAGCCTTAAGTTGGCCAGAATGCAGAGATGGCACGATGGTGATGACATTTGTTAGAGAAGCGATGGGAAAAGCAGAGCAGCTGTGTGAATGTTAGCCTGCTCATAGAGCTGCCTCATGTACCTACACATGATGGACCCAACCATTTAACATGAGTAGAACTGTTTTACAGTGTTTCCCACTGGGCTGAAAATAAACTGAGAAGAGCGTCATGGAGGTATATGGATATCCAAACTCATCTCAGTATACTTTCTGCTTCATGGGGTCTTCAAATGAGGCATCTATGGTTTGGAGACAGAAAATGTGGGTTATCTTCTCCATCACAAAAAAACATCAAAATTGTTCCTGTCCTGCTTTTTATTGTCCAGTTTTTCCATCCATAAAGAACCACAAAGAAGCAAAATTTGAGAATTCAGCATATTTCATTACATTATCAGGCCACTCTGAGTTATTATCAGTTATAGTTTGTTATTTAAGTACAAACTTCAGCAACATAATCTTTTGGATTGATGTCTACAGCCGTCATGTAGCAGCATGGTGATGGAAACTTGGTGATATCCTCAGTATGGTACCCTACATAAACAAACAAATGTGTCAAAAGTATTCACATTCATTACTCAGGTAGAATTATAGATATTAGGGTTTAAAAAGGCTTTTATAGAAGATGAAGTATCACCTTAAAGTTTTTACTCAAGTAAAAGTACTGGTTTCAAAACTACTTAAAGTATAAAAGTAATGTTAGGAAAACAAATACCAAAACTTAGGCTGTGCCACAGGGGCATACCCTATGCCCAAAATACAGTTTTTCTAAAAGCTGTAATGACTATAATGTTATATTAAAATGGTGATGTTGACATTTTTTGGGATGTTTCAGCTGCATATATGCCCCTTGAAAATTAATACATTTTAGTCATGTAAGAGCCATTTTGCACTAAATGTATATTTAATAGCAATTATGTTATTAATGTTCTTCATTATTTTAGTATTTAGAGTAAATCCTTTATTTTTCTGGCAATCGATTGCTTTCCCTGATTGCAAACTTTCTCTGTACTCCATTACTTTTCCCTGAGGAGATCAGGGCAGTATTTTAAGGTAGCACAGTTTTATTAGCATAGCCTGTTATGCTAAGCAACATTTTTATTTAATCCTTTGTTTGTTATCCTGGTAAAAACAATACAAACGGACCTGTGTGAAAAAACAAGTCAGAATAAACGTGTTTGAGGACTACACTTCGTCTTTCTGTTGCTTTTGGAGGATATTGGATCTGCAGGCACGACTTAGAAACCTCAGGTGCTGCCTTAAAGCGCTGCGTTGCGGTACTGAGCTTACTGGAGTGACGAGACACGTGACGTGCAGGTACCAAGGGTATCAGAATGGTATTTGTTTATACTTATCATCCAACCACAATCAAACCAAAAGTTCTATGTATTTGTACTTCGTTACTTGACACCTCTGTAAACAAAGCATTATATGAAAAAGAGTTTTTTCTGCTTTTGTTGGAGTAACTGTATCTACTGTTAGCTGCTCTACAGCTTAATGCTGTTTATCTTCTCCAAAGAGTCCTATTCTATTGGCAGTACTTCTCTACAGGGACTAGACAAGCTGTGTGTGTGTGGATTTTTACATATGTAAGGGCAAAGGGTGAATTAAAGTAGTTGAATGCATTCATTAGAAGTGATATCTACATTTAGTATATGTACAGTATATCATATAGAACAGTGTGTGGCATTGAATCCTGCTACTGGAACGATAGTCTTTTCTGCAGTGCCTTGATCACACAGACCCAGTCATTTTATGTTCTAGTCCAACAGGAAACGTCTAAAAATATCAGACTAACACTTGTGCTGTAATTGCCATGTTGGCCCCTCTTAAAATCACTTTAGTAACTAGGAAATCAACAGAGTGGGAGCTTAATTGGCACCCATGGAGAGAGAGAGAAAGAGAGAGAGAGCGCACTTTAAACACAATTAACCATTTTGATTCACCAAGAAATCATCCATCCATCCATTATCACACCCGCTTAATCCTTATTAGGGTTTCGGTTAGTCCCCTACCCCCTCACTGTGCGCAGGGCAGGGCATTACACTATTCAACTAAGCCCAGCACAGGTTGCCAATCCATCGCTGAGTACCAAGAAATCATATTTATATATATTTTCCACTTACCTTAGATGTAGTTAAACATGTTTGGTGTCTAAAACTTTGCTTTAGAACAGGAGCTGCGAGGTTAACGTTGCTAACAAACACTAACAAAAAAAGTTAAGTACTCACCTAAGTAATCACATCCAGATGTTAATTAAGGGGTCAGAGACTAGTGGATGTGGTTTAGGGAACATGTAGTGGATATGACGTGGACTACGATCTATAAAAATGAATTTAACTCACCGTACAGACGCTTCAGACAGTGGCAGGGCTGGTAGAAGACTGATCTTAGATCAGATTCCTCCATATTTATGATGATGATTGACACTAAAACTGATTCTAGATCTGCTCTATTAGACTATATTTGTTATTACGTTCACAGGAAGTCATACCACATCAATAAGCCTTAAATAAGAGCTGGATGAGTGGTTAAGGTCAGATATTTTGAAAAACGATTGAAGTATTTAGGTGATTATTGAGTTTTAGTGTTTTTTAGAAATCAATCAATGTTTTCCACAGAATAGCCGCTTCTTCCAGAAAGATGACTCTCCAGCTCCCTCCATACTATGGCCTTATCTACACAATGGCCTCAACAGAATTTTGAGCAATTTGCTGAGTGTTGTGAAGGTTACACTCCTCCGCATTGAGTGCATTGCTGCACATCTTCAAAGTAGGTTATCTCTTGCTAGGAAGGCAGTGGAGCACCACATACTCCAACTTATCCCATCATGTCCAGTTGTGCCACTATTGCTTTGCACTATTAACCTGACCTTGGCTCCAGTCTACTTATTTGGAGCTGGGACACTTGATGATGGAACATTACATGTAGCCACTTTGGTTTAGCACAATTTTTTTCACCTCCACTGCCCATTCACATCCCTCTCATCAGGACCTGTAGATACAACCTGAAATGTGCAAATTTCAAGCTTTTCCACTGACATGTTTACGGACATTTTGGAAATCTGTATAAATGAGGTGAATGGAAAATCATCTTCAGTTGTGCCTGTAATCATTTTTATGTCTGTCATTCTGGAAACTAGCCCTAGATGTCCCATATTGCTGCTTCCTATGAGCACATTTGTCAGCAATCTGTACATGTACATCACTTTAACTTACTTGCCTAGATGTCCAATGTGAGACGCCTGGTTGGTCTTAGATTATTTGTGTTTTCCACCTTTAAGACAATCAGATCTCCAGTGTGGTTCCCTAAATCTGCTTTTTGGCTGGTGATTACCTCAGCTAGACCTGTGAGCAGTCATTCTGTTAGACCTCTACTCCTCTGCTTGCGTCAGAATCCAGATGGTTCCACTGGTCCAGAGCCGTCTACCATGCCTGCCTTAAGGTCTTATTCCCTCAATCAGCATATTGAACTGGCTTCCTCCACTGACTAGAAGGATGGTCATCACTTCCTGTTTTGCTCTGACTGGACTTGAAAAGAAGTCTTAAAATGTTAGTCACAGAGCTTACATGAGGTAGTCAGAGAAATTCAGATGATTTTGGGGGAAGGTATATTTCAATTAATGCTAACTAACAAGCTTGACTGAGGCTTTGATGGTGTGAATTTTGTCTGTATCTCTGGGGTTGATGGTGTCCCAGGTCATTCTGGATGGGGACATAGTGAATGTATTTCCATATATCTTGTCATTTTGTATCTGTGTTTTGGCACTTTATCACAGTAAATGTCGCTCCGTGGGGAGGTGTCCCGTTTGCACTTGCACTTGGTCTTCATCATCATCATTATTATCCTCATCATCTTGCATTTGCATTTAATATTCATTAGAATGCTTTGTGA
>BRDA01002528.1:25588-48047 GCA_036984385.1 Crenuchus spilurus
TGACTCCTCTTGTTAGACCTAACGAAACACACTTACAATCCGTTTCGTTCCGCTGCAAGTCACCTCCAAAATACATATAGTAAAGTACGATCATGTTGGATCGGTGTTGTATTATTATCGATTTTGCGATTGACTGGTCTAATCGCTTTTTAGCTATTATTATGTTGTGGCTAGGTTGTACTAGCATGAAATGATATACATAAAACCTCCACTGAACGTCGCCTTGCTTTGCCTAACATTCACACAAAGCAATCCAGATTGTTCTCCTCAGTAGTTCCCAGATGGTGGAACAAGCTGCCTACCACCACTAGAGCAGAGGTGTCCCTCACTGGTTTCAAGAAACTCCTAAAATCCGAGCTCTTCAAAGAGCAGCTGTTCTAGTGATCCCAAATACTTCCCATGATTACTGATATGCACTAAACATTCAATATCGGAATGTTAATTATTTAACTTTAGTATTTTTTTGCATTTGTACTGAGGTTAATACTGAGCACACTTCACCAACGTGAGCTTTTTAAAGTTTTAGGGATCTGGATGGAGAGAAAACACTGATGTGTTCAAGAAACATGAGTGTCTGCAATATGTACAGACCATTTAGCAATTAATTATAAACTTTAATGGAAAAATTCAGTTCAGCTGCTGCTATGAATTACAAACCCTGCATTCCGCCATGTTTGAAAACGCTGTGTAAAGCAGATGTGGTGGGCGTGGCTCTGTCTCTTGAGTTGAGTTCATTTGAGTCCCACCCACACGTGAAAAGTGTTCCAAAAGTCAGAAGCAAAGAGAGATTCCAGAAGGAAAAAAACAAAAACAATGAAACCAACATTTGTTAGAAAAAAAAAAAAAAACGAAAACATTGAAACCAAAAAATAGTCAAAATGCAAACGCATTTATTTAATAAAATAAACATTACATTTATATTTTATATATTTTTATTTTTTGCATTCACAAGATACTTTGGTCATGTTTCTGTGGATTTTGCTTGCAGATTTATTTTTGCTATTGTGAAACTTTTGACACAAAAATCACTCCATATTACCACAGTACTATTAATTACTATTAATGCAACAGTAATACAACTAGTTTAACTATAATGATTTTACTATGTAATATAATCAGACATCATCAGAAACCATCATGCAAACCTCTAAACCAGGTAGAAAATGAAAATGATTAATAATATGAAATTTTGATGATTCTATGATATATAATATTTTACATATCATCATACAACCATGCACTACCACAGCTTATTTTTGTAAAGGCTCTGCTATAGTGTTAGCTTTAAGACTTTATTGAACGCGAGTGAGCAAGTTTCTAAATCAAGCCAGAAGATAGCGGTCTTTCTGGATAATGCTTAGGCTCAACCTTGGTCTATACTGAATGTTTTATGCCATTGGTTAGGAGATTTTTTCCAGTTGTGTATTGTCCTCCTGTCTTTTTTCCTGTTAGGTTTAAGGAGTATAACTTCATTTTCTGTGGGTGAAGTAATCAGGTGAAGAAGACATACATGAAAGTAAACCTTGCTTGGACCGGTGGTTATCTTCCATTTCTCCATGATAGTTTGAACCACTGTGAGACCCACAAGCTCTTAGCTTGATCAGGCTCTGGATTTGATTAATAAAGACTGGCTAAATTTAACAAGTTAACCCACATCCTTAAAGGAGTTTGCCAAGCTTGTGAATCTGTTAATTTTGAGGAACTCTGAGTTTGTTGCATGTGGTAAAATCCTCAGGATGTGGACATAACTGGGTTCTTACATATAATTGGTATGGTTTATGTATAACTAACTGTTTAAATATTCAGTGTTTACAACATATACAAACACACTGACAGCATGATCATACAATATTAAATGAAATGTATTTTATTTTTACTTCATAATACTCTATTTATATGTGGTAGTATTGTTTAAGTACTTTGTAGGGTGAACAGGGAACTGGTGGCAACGAGCATGCATTAACTGTGCCAGTGGGGATCGATACAGCATTAGTCATCATACGGTTAAGAGGTTACTTAAATGATAGGCTTAGTTCAATGAAACACTGATGAGCCTACCTGATGACCCCTCTGAAGAGCTTGTGAGGTAGTAGGTGTTTAGAGATTTAAATGTCCTGGGCCCTGTAAGTAACCTCAATAATTAAGTTCAGGTGCCATCTTGTCCTATTTAATTTCATTTGGATATTGTAATATGACTCAGATTATGGTGGTATCTTTTACCTATCATCCTAAAATTAAGCAGATTTGAGGAGTTGAGAATTATGAAATCATTAGTATATATTGCGATTGTTCAGGGAAATATAGTAAACAATAAATCAATAATGTGACACTGGCTTGACTTTTTTTGTCTTAAATAATTTAATTTGACTGAAAGTCAACCACAGAAACTCATGTAGAGCTTTGACTGGTCAGGATACATGTATTACATCATTAAAATGCTGCTAGGACTGGCTAATTTCAATATCATCCTATGTAATATTGATATTGCAACAAACTTGATGGCAACTAACAAATGATATATTGTGCAGCTCTAGTGCAAGGCATCATCTCAAGTGAGCGTTATTGAGTCCATTTGAATAAGGGAAAGTCTCCTTTCTTTGATTTACGTTCCTCTTTCTCATCTGATACCCATAGTTTTATTGCTCCCTAAACAGAAAAATTTGGCTCAACAAAAGTATTGTCTGCAGTAAAGTCTAGAGGAAGGAGAAGAAAGCTTTTCATGTGTAGCATGAGTCAATTTGTAGGCATGCATTACTTAATCCAATGCCTTTTTTTTCCTTAAGTGTTCAGAGGAATGTTCTCTCAGTGCCGTTTTCAGACAGATCACCGCTGACATGTTTATTTTCTCCTTAAAAAGACATTTGCGTTTTTGAAGCGGCACATTTTTGACCTCTAAGTGAAGTCCATTGCATTGTTTCTGTACTAAACGAATGGTACTAATAGTGAAATGGTAGTTTCTTCTCATCTGTATGAAATCCACAGGTAGATACTAATTGGATGTGTTGTGTGAGCGTGATTGTGGCTGACTTGTCTGAATGGAGAATAGCCATGTAATTACTCAATTTCCCTCTCGGCCATTCGGGAACAGAATCACCGCCCTTAGCCAAGCCCGAGCAAATTAAGATTCATTAGCCAGGCCTGGAGGGGCTGGATCTGCCTGACCTTTCCTTCGGATCGTTTCAAGCCATTTTTTCCGCTTGGCCATAAAGGTAAAGTTTGCTTAAATGAGCATGACTTATTCAGTCTTGTTGCCTAAGTGCTGGAACGGATGGAAGCTGCTGAGAAAACAGCCTTTCAAGTCCTCAATGTCACGACTAGCTCTCGGCTCGGCTGTGTTGTTGTTCTTCTTCTGTCTGCAGAGGGCTCCAGAGGCGTGCCACAGTCTGAGTTACATATCTTAGTGATGTGCAGGCTGGATTGTTGTAAACCTGTACATCTGTAGTTATGATAAATGGCATAAAGATCAGTCCCGGTTCACAACATGAGGCCTCGTTCGCTCACAGATGCTTGAATTGCATTCTAATGAGGACCACTGATGTATTCGTTCACCATTAGTAACGTTAGCTCCAGTATGTTCCCCATGGTGTGCACTAGGGGTGCACCATAGGCCTTTATGGCTGGTTTCAGTTCCAAGTTCTTTACGGCCAATTTGGCCAGTGGATGATTTTATTAGACGCTTCATACTGTGGGTTTTAATGATCATGCTAGCACATTTCCAGTACTGTGTTAGGCTAAGGTTCAGTATAAATTATGTTTCTTCACATTAATGGGACAAATCAGCATTTCAGATGTCCTATTTAAATGCCTGTTAATTAAAACATTTGCATTATTCAATATTATGTGTATATTCGTTACAAGTCAAAGGTTTGGACACACCTAGACATTCAGTTGTTTTATTATTTAAAAATGTTCTGCATTGTAGTTTAATACTAAAGTCATCCAAACTATGAATAAATACATCTGTAATTATTTAATAAACTAACAAGTAAACAAACCAGAATATGTTTATATTTTACATTCTTCACAATAGGCACCTCTTGCTTAGATGACGGCTTTCTTGGCATTTTCTCAGTCAGCTTTATGAGGTAGTCACCTGGAATGGCTCTCAGTTAACAGCTGCGTCTTGTCAAGAGTTCATTCAGTCCCTTCACAAATCCCAGAATGCACCGCGCAACCGGCAACATCCGGTTCACCATTTTCTCTTGTTTATGTCTGTGCCAGCTACGCTACATACACTGTTTACAACTTTATTTGGTAAGTAAATACTCACGTGATATCTACTAGCTTTTGTAACTATATGCAGATAATATTTCTTTGGATATTAAACATCATATCTTGTTGTGTCAACTTGTATTTTCAATTTATGCAGTGGGTTTTTAGTGTAAACACGTTGTTGCATGCTATCAGTACTAAGCTACACTACTAGCGTAGCTGGCACAGACATAAACAAGAGAAAAACAAGAGAAAATGGTGAACCGGATGTTGCCAGTTGCGCGGTGCATTCTGGGAATTGTGAAAGTGGCGAATTAACTTATGATGTGTTTGTGTTAGTTGTGTCATGTTTGCATTAGCTTGTGTTGTTTGTTAGCTTAAGTTGTTTGTGTTAGCTTATGTTGCATCGTGTTGCATGCTATCAATTCAATGTAGGCCAGTGTGTCAAGCAGCGTGATGGTGTAGCTTAGTATTGATAGCATGGTGAACCGGTGAACCCGATGTTGCCGGTTGCACGGTGCATTCTGGGATTTGTGAAAGGGGTGAATGACTTGCATTTCTTGCCTCTTAATGTGTTTGAGACATCAGTTGTGTGTCTACTTTGAAGTAAAATCTAAAACATGTTTTGGTTTGTTTAACATTTTTACGTTTACTACATGATTTATTATGTGTTCACTCAGAGTCTGGATGACTTCAGTGTTTATTTATAATGTACGAAAAGAAAGAAAACAATAAGATCATTGAATGAGAAGGTGTGTCCGAACCTGTGACTGGTACTGTATTTCAAGCTTTTTTGTTCTGATGTTAATAGTGTTTGAAAAGTAATTTTTAAATTAAATTATGAACACAAAATTAACTTCACAATATCTCATTTTTGGAGATTCATCAACAACTACCGACACACATGAATATCAGTCTGATCATTTGCAGTATATCATCTGAATGAAGAGATCAAACGTTCTGTCACAGAAAAGGATGTCCATTACTCTTCATTTGATGTCTTTTCAGACACATCTGCAGACTCTAAGCGGTCTGTAGATTCAGTACAGCAGCCTTAAAAGCCCACTAATATAAACAGTGTTTCATCTGACGCACTTTAGAAGTGAGTAATATAGGGACCCCTGCTCCGGCTTTAGAAATAATGTCCGCCACTTTCAGGCTGCGTGATTTTTTTGACAAGATTCTCATCTCTGTCTGAAATTCCTCTCAAGTTCTTGTGAAGAGTGGGAGATACAGGGGCTAAACCTCACTCAGTGTTTCAGAAGAAGGAAACTATAAAGCTAAAATAGTGAAAATGCACTTTAATTGCTCAGAAACATCTGTTTTTCTTGCTTATTTGTCTCTTAATGGTATTATAAAAAAGATGGTATCCAGCATAATACAATACAGAGTAAAGCCCTATTTGGATGGGGTTACATGTACTGCTTCAACAGAAGCTCCTCTGTGTTTTTGGTTTCCTTTTCGGCTATGTCAGTAGCAGGATTTCCATCCACCAACTTTGTGAAATGTATAAAAATGCAAAAATAAGTAAAGGAAAAAATAAAAACACCCAAATGGACAAAGCTCTCTCTCTCACACTTCTCTTCCATGCCATGCAAATCATCATCTGTTATCTTTGCCTTATTTGTTCTGTCTGTTTTTAGCTCCAGTGTGCTGCCTCTCTGTTAACCAGCCAGTAAGATATGGGCATGTCAAATTATTCATGAACTCGCCATAAAAGGCAAAACAGCTTGTTTGCGGAAAAGCAAAAATAAGTGGGTGTGTAACACTATGTAACATGAATAATTGAAACTGAAAATGCATTTTACTCCCTGTTTAAGACACAATACATGGTTTGTTAATCATGACCGTGGTATTGGTATGTTATAAAAGGCTAGAAGTGATCATTTATTTTACAGTGTAATTTATTTACAGTGTGCAGCCTGACTATCCACAATCAAATAAATGTAATTCTGGTCGAAATATTGCAAGCTGGGCCCCGAGACGCTGACACTATGACCAGAGGATCGCAAGTTCAAATGCTATTTGCCGTCAACAGCTGGGGCCCAGCAAAAATTGGCAGTGCTCTCTCTCCCAATCACTCTCACATTGCAATGTCCGCCGGCTCAGGCGTCTACTGATTGGTCCATTTGGAGCTGGGAACCCTGAGCTTTCCTCTGAGCACATTGGCTCCCCAGTTACAGTGTATCAGCGGTAGTTTGAAAAGAGGTGGTGGCTGGAATCACACTCAGTGGGAGGCGTGTGCTTGTCTTCACCCTCCTAGAGTCAGGGACAGTGCAAAGTGATGGGGAGAGTCCTAATTGATGGGATGGGCTAATTGGCTACTACTACATTGGGGAAGGAAGAAAATGGGCAAAAATTATAATAAATATATATATATATTGCAGGCTGATTTTAATCTTCATAATCAATCTTCTAATACATTACAAGGCATATTAAAGTGTGGCAATATAATCACAATATGGTATTTTGTACATTTACATCATTTGATTGTTATTGAGTTAATTCTTTAAAGTAGACACAAAAAACTGGCCATTTGTGCAATTTAATCAAATTTTCTACCATAAATTGTGACTTTTTCTGCATTTATTGTATATTGTATTGTATTGTTATATGACACATAAAGAAAAACAATGGCCATAGTTTTGTACAGGAATACCTGGAATGTACATGAAGCTACTTATTCTACATGCTAAGCTAGTAGCTAGTGTCAAACTTCAACTCCACTGGTCCACTGGTTTACCTCCACTAGTGTAATGAGTCTCTGAATGGACTGAAGATGAGACACTCGGTTCCATAGACTTAACTAGAACTTTGAATCCAGAACGTTAGTTTGGAGAGTGAATAGTTTGACTTTTTTCAACTCTTGCAGTCATATGTCAAAAACGTAAAATACCGCAATGTGACTACCAACCATTGTTCAGCCCTATTGCAGAGACAAAGACCATCCGTGCATTGTTACAGTCTAAATTCCATACTGATTAGCTTGTTTACTCCCAGATTAAAGCCATGTATGCTTCAGGTTGAGCTAAAAGAAGGTTTGATTGTTCTCTTTACGGAAATGCAGAGATGTGAACATCTCTTGGTTTTGTTTAGCATGCAACAGCGTGTTTGCGTGTGTTTTCAGCTACAAGATCTATTGTTCTTCCTCAGATCAATGCCAAATCGTCAAATCAGGGCCGAGTTAGTTCGGTGCATCCAGGCCTCGAAGGGATCTTTGGCAGATATTGGCTCAGATTTGCTGGATTTGTAAATGTGCCTGATGTGCTGGTTTTAAATGGTGCAGCTGGAGTCAGTGAGAAGATGAATAAACAGTTGAGATTAAGCAGTCATTGTGCTGTGACATGACTGAACCTTTACGGGAAGATGTGGAGATGAGAGAGAGCGGGCTACTCAACAGGAAATGATGCGAGAGAGGAGGGTGATTCAAACAGAGAACCAGAGGACACTTCAGTGGTTTATAACTATAAATACTTCTAGCTAAGCTCTTTGAAGTTGAAGTTTCTGAGGCGAGGGACATCTGCTCATTTAAGCTTCCCTCAGTGATGTTATACTAATAATAATAACTTTCTTTTGTATATTCTCGTATATGACTATTTGATTCTATTTGAGATTACAGATCACTTAGAAATCATATTTAACAATGATACAGTCAATCCACTACCAGTCAAGTTTTAGGACACCTCCATTTTTTTAAACATTCAGTTTAATGTCTCATTGACTCTGAACACACTCGTGACATTCTTTCTACAATAGACATCAAACATTCTTCAGACAGTTCTTCACTAATCTGCTGCAGAACGTCACATAAATGTTGGCTCTTGTAGGTTTGCTTTGCTTTTCACTTCATCCCAAATCAGCTGGATGGGGTTTAAGTCTGGAGACTGTGCTCCACTCCATGTTTTCAAGCTGACCATCTTGTTGTTGTTTCCTGAGGTAGTTCTGGCAGAGCTTGGACTGATGTTTTGGGTCATTATCTTGCTGTAGGATGAACTCCTGACGTTCTAAAACTAGAACTGGAGATGTGAGGCTAACATAACTCAATAGTCAAATAAATGGAACTTTCTATTAATTGCTGTGCTTTGCAGTGGCGGTGTCTGCTATTGGCGATATGGGCAGTCACCCAGGGTGGTACAACATCCCCGAGAGGTTCTGTGGTGAATCGCCCTTGGGACCATTGCCTTGCTTAGAGCTGACTGAAGTTAGTCCCGGGTGGGGATGGGGGGGGGAGCTGGATGTTGTAGGTTTACTCACAAACTGTTGGTCGTTCTACTTTGGGGGTGAGCGGTTATGCCAGGGGGTTGTTTGCTATGCTAACATTGCTGTGCACAATTACTACAATAATCTAATTTATAATCACTAATGTTTTGATTTTGGCTTGTTTTCTCCAGCTAATTTTGTAATTGTGCTTGTTTAACACTTACAGTATACAGCAGTTAGCATCTGGCTTTTATACTGAAGCTATAATTAGTAGGGATGCACTGATACCACATTTTTTAAAACCGAGTACGAGTACAAGTACTTGCATTTAAGTACTTGCCGATACCAAGTACCAATAAGAGTACTAATAAATATCAATACTTAAAATTAAAATGAAACTGAGCCTGTATGTGTCTTATGGCTCCAGTTAGATGCGTTTGTGATCTATTTAATCTAAACACCTAAGATAATGATAACAGATTACACATTTCCTCTTTATACACTGAAACATTCAAAAATGAAACATATCAGATATACATAATCATCACCGTTAGCCAACTAGCTAGCTACACTACGTTAGCTTACCTTTTTGTAAAGCTCGTGGTGGTGAGAACTGAGGACCTCTTGAGGTTAGTAGTGCTTTTCCCAGTTATTTTACATCCACAAACTTTGCTTTGTTTTGTTTTGTGTGGCAGCGAAAGTGAAATTACTCCATAAATCGCTTCTTCTCTTCCGTCGAAGCTCCGGCTGTGACGTCAGCACGTTGTGTTAAACTTCACCACTGTGACTGTGGAGCTTAGCGTGCTTTGAGGAAGTCAGACGTGCGGCAGGTTTATTTTAAAAAGCGGATTACTGGACAAAAACATTATTTTAGTCATTCTGTGACATTTTCGTTTCGTTTTTATTTGTCGACGTAAAGTCTAATACTTTTAGTCATAGTTTTCGTTTTAAAATATTAGTTTTTATTTAGTTTTCGTCTCATTTTTGTCGTGAAAAAATGGTCGTCAACGAATATTTTTCGTCATAATTATCGTTAACGAAATTAACACTGCTTTTGTCACCTTCATTCACCTGGAAATACCTCCACACCGCTGACATAGCTGCTCCTTCTCTACTACCGGGCTGGTTAAAGTCACGCTGCCGTTAAATGGCTTGTTCAGCTCGGCTACCGTACGTAGTCATCGTCGTCTTTTTTTTATTTTATTTTTTAATTTTATTTAATTTTATTTATTTATTTATTTTGTGGCGCAAACTAATACTGTCTGTTAGAAGGAAACGAAGCTCCCATCATGCTGGTATCGGATCCTGTAGTATCGGAGCACTTTTATGAATACGAGTACAAGTACACGCACGTGGTATCGGACAGATACCCGATGCTGGTATCGGTATCGGGGCATCCCTAATAAGGAGTGTTTCAGCTTCAACTGCTCTTTCAATAAGCTAAAATGTAGGGCAGCCAGTCAGACTAGACGTTTTCATATTTAATTCTAGAAGGCACTGATACTAACACAGCCCATATCATTAAAAAGCTTTAAGAAAATGGTTTTATAAAATGTAGGATATGAGCTGTTTAATGTATTTTTACATGTTGTTTCTGACATTTTTGTGTAAAGTTGTTTGACATGTTGTTTTTTGTGCTGCTGACTCTTCCCAGTGTTCAGTCCTCTCTTGAGCTTCTCCGAGTAAAGCTCTCGCATGTGGTCATGCCGACACTTCACCAAAAATCTGGCTTTTCTCTCTCACTGAACTAGATGACAGAATGTTCTTGTTCTGGTCCCACTGTGTCTAATTGTTCAATTAAAACACAAACGCTTTTGTCAGCCCACCAAAGACTCAGAAAAAGCCAACGTCCTCTAACTCCATGTCCTGTCTTTGCTCTCTCTCTCTCTCTCTCTCTCTCTCTCTCTCTCTCTCTCTCTTTCTCCAGATGTGGACGAGTGTGTGGAGACCACTGACAACTGCAGCATTGACGCAATCTGCCAGAACACACTCAAATCTTACAAATGCATCTGCAAGTCTGGTTATAAAGGAGATGGAAAACACTGTGAAGGTATGAGTGCAGATATTTCAGCTGACTTTCATCACTGTCAGTGTCATGATGATCCGTTACGTAATCCTCACTCTTTGGACTCCATTGTCATTGACACTGATACTGATTATGTTTGTGCAAAACGGGTAGAAAAATGGGGAGTGAGTACAGGGTGGTAATTTTGGTAAATGGGGTGAATCCTGAAATTGGAAGCCATTAGCAGATTATTAGTAGCAGAAAATTACAGCTACCACACTTTCTAACTATGTGAGGCTGGATATGAAGCACTCACAGGGCAAACTGAGAGATTGAGGAACCTTTCAAAAAGAAAAAAGTTGAGATATACATATTTGCTGAATCAGGTGAGCTGTACAGTACAGTATTAGTCAAGTTGGAATTTGTAGCTGTGTACTAAGGGCAGCAGGTGTAGTAAATAAGCCCATTTGGACTGAGCATGCATTAACAGTGCCAGTGGGGCTAGTCATGGTTCTAGGCACTGGCAAGGCTGCTGTGCGTCTATTGTTAGTGGTATAGTGTGGGTGAGCAGTCTGTTCGATTAGTGGTGTACTGAGTAAAGTCTACATGGAACTGCTGGCACTGAGCATGCATTAACAGTGCCAGTGAGACTATGTACAGCCTTAGTCGGTGGGGGCAGTGTGTAACCCCAGTCATTAACATCAAGGTTTTTGTCATCCTGTCCTGTATAATTTCATTCACATTTTGTAATATTTACCATGATGTTTCTGGTTGAAGGTCACCAGTTCAGCTTGTATTACTATGGTACAGATAAACAGCATAACTAACATTTTGTGAATGTTGTTGTTCTCATGTCAAAGGCAGATGGTCTCAGATATATTAGACATTAAGAGAACAGCTGTTTTTTGTCATAGATGTGTTGGATGTGGTAGAAATAGTCAGGCGTGAAGTTCTGAGTCATGTTAACAGGAGCCAAATAGTGACCACATGACTGGGAGCATCTTTGAAACAACCAAGCTTGAGGGATACTCCTATTGACCAGTGGTCAGTACCTGCCAACAGTGGCCTCCAAATTATACAGATCTCAGTCAGAGCATCTGTGGGTTGTGGACAACCTCAAAAGTTTCATGACTTGCTAAGATCCACCACAGGGCACCTTCAGAGGTCTAGTAGAGGCCATGCCTTCGTGTGTCAGAGCTGTTTTGAAGGCAAGATGAGCATATTGGTCATAATGTTGTTGCACATCGTTGTATACACATGCATTTTTGAGCCTATTTATGAAGTGTGTGTACGTGTGCGTGTGTGTGTGTGTGCCGTAAGTCTTGGCTCCTTTAGCTCCTTGGCTGGACTTTCGGATTGACCTTTGGGATCAGAGCCGCAGGATCATGTGAACAGTTAAAAAAGTGGGCAGACTTTATTTAGTTCTCTCCACTGACGCTGTAATAGAGCCGGAAATTTCTTACACATGTTTAGTGAATGAAATTAAGATTCATAAGAGAGAGTCTGCGAGGGTTGCCAGACAGATGCTGATGTTCTTGCTTGAACTTCTCTGCCTGGATCTGATGTAGGGCTACAATATATGGACAAAACACTGTATTTTGATTACACTCTACATACATTGTACTGCAAAATGATTTATGTTGAATGACTGAAATGCATCCAAACACCCAGTGAACATCATTAGAGGGCATTGTTTCTTCATTATATTTTCAATTTTGTAGGCAAAATGCATTACTAGTGCATAAAAAAACAATTAAAATCTGTACTGTGATTTTTATTAGTGCTTTATTAACATTTTATATTTGTCCCAGTTATTGTTCATGGGCCCGGTTTTCATTGGCCCACGTGACTTGCTGTTTTTTGCAAAAACAAAGCATTCACCCACACGTTTGTCACTCACCCACGCGTTCCTCCTTCATTCTGGCTCTGCTATCATTCATTTTGGTTATCATCAGGCACTTTAGAATGGATTAATGACAAAAACCAGAGGTTGCACTGTATTTTCAAGATTTGCAGGCAAAAAAAACTGTACTGTGATTTGTTTAGTGCTTTATGAAAATTTCGAATACCGTGCTGCAATAAATTAATAGAGCAGGGCTATTTATCTCTTGTTGTATGGTTAATTCTTAAACCTGAGGATTAAATTTTGGTGGAAGAAACATCAATAAATTTTAATATGCAGATGAAACAGCAGTCCTAACAGAACATCCAAAAGATCTTGAATGTCCATGTAAAGAAATGTTCAGCTGAATATGAAGAAGACAAAAGTCATGACAACAACCAAGACCTTCTTCCACCTACTTGGACCAATCATGAACAAAAATGGACTGAAACTAAGCAGAGCAAGGATGAAGGAACTGAAGATCTTCAGATGATTTGTCTCTTGTTCCTGTGGTCTTCTCTCTGGGTCTTGATGGAAGTGAAATCTGGACAATACAAAAGCAAAACAGGAAGAATACCTTTTACAGCAAATAAATAAAAAAAATTAATGGATCCTTAACCAAAGAAAACCTCCTGTTTCACTAGAAGCCCAGATAACCAAACTAAAGTTCTGTTATTATGGACTGTTTAGCAAATATCATGCAGCATTAACCAGAAAACATTGAATGCTCGTATGCCTATGCTTTGTCACTGCATGACTTGAGCTATTTCCACCCTGTCACCATTTCTCCTCTTGTTCTCGTTCCTTTCTCATGCCTTTTGGCCTTCTGTTGTCTATGGCCGTCTGCCACAGGATTATGAAGGTTAGAAACGAGGGCATAAACCAAGCCGAAAAGCCTCGAATGTTGAGCAAGTCTGTTTGTTTTTGAAAGGAATAGTTTTTTTTAAATCTACATTTCTTCCATAACTCCAGTGTAATCAATTAGTCAAGACATAGTTACCACAGTGATACTTGAAAGATTATAAGCCCATTATAATGTTCTATATTTCTGCCTAAATTAGACCTAAAAGTAGATCAAGCGAACCAAACCAAGGAGACAAGACAAAATATTACATTTGTGCATTTATTTATTGAGGAATGATTCAGTGTCTGTTTGTGGCAAAAGTATCACAATGACAAGCGAGAAGACTCTTGGAACAATGTTTTGTGGACAGATGAGACCAAAATGAGAAGTGTTATGTTCTGAAAGGACAAAACTGCATCCCAGCATAAAACCTCATTCCGTCTGTGAAACATGGTGGTGGTAGCACAAAAATAAGACAATGGTAGAAGAAGCAGAACAATAGAAATCAGATTACAATAGTGTTACTTGTTGCTTTCCACTGAAAATAGACAAAATTGTGAATAGACGTACATTTTTGAGGCTTTCCAGTTGATCCAAAACCTTAATCAAGTTCAGGAGTGTTTGTCTTTTAGTTGAATTACGCTTCTTGCTGACCTGGGATCAGCCTCTAAAGCCCTTTAAGCAAGAACATGCTGGATGTGGGGAAACAGAGATGTTTGGGTGGCTTTCCAAATACGTCTGTGCTCGTGTCCCGTTTCAGGCCTCTGAGGAAGAGAACAGAGCGGAGGATCGAAGCCTAATCCTCCACGAGCCGGAACAGACCTCTGATAACAACACACCGCGGATCAGAAAGTATTGATAACAAACACGAGGCAGTTGGAGAAACAGTGAAGAGTAATCTGTGCTGAGGCTAAAGAGATTCACAGCAGGAAACATCAGACTGATGCAGTCTGTTTGTTCATTCACCACAAAATGGTTTCTCAGTTACAATTACTTCATGTTTACCTTTTTTTGGACACACAAAAAATAGGACTTTCACCAGCTGCGACTGTCTGGTTTCTGAGCGTAATGATGCGTAAACAGTATGATTGTAATGAATGAGGGTGAACGGAGTGGTGACTGGAAGTCTCAGCTCTGTTGAACTCAACTTCTCTGACCTGTTGTTATGGTGCAGACGTTATTGTTCTAGATATATATTTATGGGTGTGACTGGACTCTCAGAATAATGGAATAAAAATGTCTTTTCTCTGCTGATTTTCACAATCGCTTCATATTCCACTGAAAACTTGTTTCTTGTGGTTTAGTGATCAACTGATATGGGTTTTTCAATGCCCAATGGTGGCGTAGGGAGTTTGTTGGCCAATGTATGAGGGTTAGTCAAAAATGATACACTCTGGTCATAGAATTGATTTTAATCAGTTTTCAGAAAAGACAAATGCATCATTGTTTCCATGTAATATCACTGCTTTTCAATACACTTTGTTCATCTATCAACAAGCTTTCATATTCCCTCACAGGGTTCGCGCTGGCCGCTCGCCACGTCGCCAATGGCGAACTCAGACAGCGTGTGGCGGAAGACATGTCATCAGTACGCCACGCTGGCTAAAAGCAATTTTCTAACGCACGGCGAATTCAAATCGCCACGAAAATCACAAAATCCGGCAATACTCCGCGAGCTGTCCGCCATCTTGACTTTATTTGCTGCTCCGTAAACACCTGAAATAGCCCGAAGCAACATCGTCAGGAAAATAACCACGAAATAATTAATGAGATAGGTGGGTCTCTAAATGCTGTTTGGTTGAGAAGTTTTGCGAGTAGAAAATTATAGTATCCCATAATTCTGTGTTCATTGATAGTATTTTTACAGTCATTCCCAGGCTTGTGAGAGACTGTCTCTGGAATAAATTAACAAGTCGACAAAGAGCTGTACACGTTGAAATTTTTTATTTTGAATTCAATTGTTGCTCTATATTTTTCGTTTTTATCACTCTTATTTGTCCTACAGAGAGTAAATATCTATAAATATCTGTAAATATGATCAGAAATCCATTACACCAATGGATTTCTGATATGATGTACATGTACGTGTAAGTGCCTGTGACTAAGATTGGATAACTGTGGCTAAAGCGTGGCTACTGTGTCTAACTGTCTTTGCCACAGGTAGCTGTTAAATCTGTGGCTAGTCAAATCCTTATGTGGCTAAGAAAGTTTTAAGCCCCTTAGCCACAATGGCTAACAGGTTTCATGAGCCAGTGCCAACCCTGCCTCATTAGACATGTTTTTGGCTGAGCTGTGAGCCACTAATGTACTGCTGTCTTCAGCAGACATGAATTTCCGTCCTCTTATGGCTTCTTTTTAGAGGACAAAACAGGTGATGCACCAATGGTGTGAGATCAGGACAATATGGAGGCTTTAACACCTCAAAACTAAGTTTCTGGAAAGTGTCAACAGTTACTAAACTCTGGATTGTCGTCCTCTGTGTTTTGTTTGAATTTTAGGCTTCAGCTCTTCAGTGAGCTGAAAACTGATTACAATAAACTAGTACAGAGTCGATCTGACATTGCGGCCAACAGACGTTTTTATAAAATTAAAGTGCAGATCATTTTTGACTCACCCTCATAAGTGATATCATGTCAGATTTTTTTGCGTCTGATAAAAGAAACAAAATATTTGTTGACTTACAATAGGATACTTTTATCACTCATCTTGATCTGCCTATAGAATGTCGAAATGGACACTAGGGGGAGCTCTAACATTGTTCTACAGTAGCTACACTGATAAAGCTGTCTGCAGATATGTCTGCAAATTAGCCATTTTTTTTTGTTTATCTGTTTAAAAATGTGTAAAAATGCCAAAATTCAACCTGATTAACTGGTCTACCACTAGTAAGGTATGTATAAGAACTGTCAAAGAAACCACATCATATGTCTTTATGACCACTGGCTGAGGTTTAGGGTTTCCTCTTATGCGCCGAAGCTGAAAGAACTGCAGGAACGTGCTCGTTTTAAAAAAGGAGAAGCTAAGCGGTGCCAGAGTTTCCCCTCCAGCTGCAGAAGGATTATGACAATCCTTCTCCACTACCACTCAACACTGAGCACCACAAAGAGCAGCAGGGGAGTCTGGGTAATTAGTGCCCAATTGGGCGGCAAACGAGAGGGGATGGCCTGCATCTCCTGACCCTGTCCACCCCCAACCCCCCTTCCCTTCACGCCCGTCCCAGTGGAGCAGAACGCTCACAGGGCTCTGATGTGTTGTTTCAGCTGTTGGGTTTCTCCTTATCAAGGAGGTCTGAGCTCCCATCGGTGCAGGGCTTTGCTGGGAAGTGCTGTTCAGGACCACAATGTGGTATTTCTAATTCATAAATTAACACTGAAGTGGTATTAAATGGTAACAAAATTGGAAATAAACCAGTAGAAAACAAATAGTAGCATTAAATAGTGGTGATAGTGGTACCAAATCTGTATAAAAAATTGTGGAATGTAAGAATCAACCATGTACACGCTGGTGTAAAACTGCTACTTTGCTGGTACTAATGGCACTGATGCTAAATAGTGCTAGTACTAAATCAGTACAAACTTGTACCATGGTAGTACCAAACCTGTCCAAAACTGGTACAAACTATTGGTGGACCTGGTGTGTGACAAAATATTCTTCCATTGCTCAAAAATGTCCATTTCCTATTTTACTTGCTCACTATTTTGTTCCTCTCTTTCTGCAGATATTGACGAGTGTGCGAGTGAATATAACGGAGGATGCGTCCACGAGTGCATGAACATCCCAGGAAACTACCGGTGCACATGCTATGACGGCTTCCGCCTCGCCCATGATGGACATAACTGTCTTGGTCAGTCTATGTGTGTTTGTCCTGTCTCACTCTGTGCACCGTGTACACCCTAGTAAACAAATAACAGCAAAGCTCACAGTAAACATGTTCTCCTGAAGCCACTAATGAAAGCTTAGCTGAGCCTGAGTTCTGTCAGTCTATCTTCTGTCCGTGTCAGGAGCAGATGTCTGGTTAACTGATCCGGAGTGGGGCTGAATCCACCCAGCACATGGCTCAATGCTGTTATTAAGTGTGTGGTCAGTCTTGGTGATCACATTTCGGCTACATTTACTGGCTGTCCTGCCTCAGCGCCCCGTACCAGTCATGTCCATCTAAACAACACGCCGAAGTGTGTGAGTTGTGTCTGTGTATCTGCCATGTGCAGGTTATAGATGTGTGTATGAGCTTTCAGTCCTAGCAAGAAAATGACTTAACAGCTTATGGTGATGATGTTGTTCATCCACCAATTCAGCGTTAGTTTTATGTTCTCCTTAAGGTCTCGTCTTCAGGTTCCGTTCTGTTCTTACTAGTGTTACTGAATACAGTAGATTTATACAAATGCAGCAGAATACAATACAAAGGAGTAAAAGATACATGGGGGTTATTTTTTAGAACTACTGAACATTTCAGGTGCTTTAAGTACCATTTCATATACAGTGGAACCTTGACTTACAAGTGACCCAACTTACAAATTTTGAGAGATATGCGCCATTGCTCTGTACATTTTTTGCTTTATGATGCGAGCCAAGATCTGAGTTACGAGCGAGCCTCTGCCACCCGCCACTAGGTGTCACTAGCAAGCGTGAGTGCAGAGATCACTGCTGACACTTGAGAAGAGATGATGTGGTGCGGCGTTTTGTAAACAAACATGTCTCACTCATTTTCTAAACATTATGAAATGGAGAAAGATGCAAAGCACTTTGGAGATGATTTTATTGAAATATCCTGCAAGTGAACACGAGGAAAGTGTGCCGGAAAAGGCAAACGTCACTGATGATTGTCGGATCTTTAATGTAAAAACACATAATAAACTACAATGCTTCTTTACATTCTCTTGTGTGGTATTCATAATTATTTTTATACATTACTTGTTATGTATGAAGTACATTTTTCTTTTTTAAAAACATAACAAAAATTGGTGTGGTTTTAATGGGGAAATATATTTTGATTTACTAGCAAATTAAGTTACGAGCTCCATCACATAAAGAATTAAACTCGTAAGTCAAGGTTCCACTGTATTAACATAACTCTCTATTTCTGCCACCAGTCTGTTCAAAATTCTCAGTTAAAAAAGCAATTAATCGCGATTAACTTAATGAAATTCTGAAATTCATTTTAATTAGCTTCTATGATGATTCAAGCAATACATTTAAATAAAAAACAGTAATATAGAACAGACCCTGATACAATAGAGCAGAAGAGAACAGTGTAGAATAAAACAACACAACATTGTAAAGTAAAACATAAAACAGAGTTGAATAGAATAGAATAATGCTTTTTAGTTTGTGTGTTCAGTAACTCTTGCTGTGCAGGTAGAGGCTTGTTGTGCCACCTGAGGAACTCGCGGAGGAACTCGCTGCCACTTTAAAAGCTCTTTCTGATGGATCTTTATCAGCATGTGCTTAGGCACACAAAGTAATCTAATATTCACCTGAAAGAACGCAAAGTGCTCTCTCTTGCTATCTCTCACTCTATCTCTATCTCCTCACAACACACACTCATAGATGCTCACACACACTCCCTCACACGCTGCTTTGTTCCAATTCATTTAGCCCCATTGGCCCTGGTGTGGATCATTTGCAGTGTTGTATGGATGGGCTGTTATGGTGCAGGCAGGTGTGTAATTGACTGTCTCTGGATCCCCCCGGCCCACCTACAGCCTCCTTTGATATGTCTGAGTGTGTGTGTGTGTGTGTGTGTGTGTGTGTGTGTGTGTTCTGTTATGCTCCTGCTATGCTTACTTTTACAGTCGAACCATTTCTGTTCTTCACATTTGAACTACTGACCACAACACAGAATCAACAAACTGCTCTGGACTTTCAGTCCAAATCTCACTCTACTCCCTCAAATCTTCCTCAAAATATAACCATTAGGACCTACAGGAACAAAACCATTGCTATAGTTTATTTATTTATACATATTATAATCTGTACAAACCTGAAGTATATCATACCATCTGTATCGTAGTCTTATCTGTATATCATAGCCATAGTATAATCTGTACATACCTGGATCCACTTGTAACATAATAATCTTTAATTCATAGTCGTATCTTATTTTTGAACCTGTATATACTGTACCATAGGTATTAGTGCACTACTAATGCACTTCTGGTGAGATGCTATCTGCATTTCGTTGCTTTGTACTTGTGACATGTGCAATGACAATAAAGTTGAATCTAATCTAAAATTTGATCTAAAATACAACCATTAAGACCTACAGGAACAATATATACAACCATTAAGACCTACAGGAACATAATGTAGTCATTGTTGCACATTAAAGTAAAGAACACTTAGTTTTTTATATAAAGTTAGAGATGAGGACTTTTATTATGACAGCATCAGTGAAAAATAAAAATCTCAGCTGTGTGACTGTTTTGCATTGAACTGAGGCTAAAAATAAAAGACCTCGCTGACTCCTCGCTTCCATGGACCTTTTTTTCGGTGGAAAGAGGAAAAGAGAAAAATCCTTTAATCTCGTCAGGAACGACTTTACTGTGTTTGTTTGGATTTTGCTTTACTCGTGTCCTTCCCTGGAGCAAAAAAGGGGTGAAGCACTGGATTAGTGTTGAGGAAGCTAAGTCTAGGTCAGCTCTTCTTGAGGTTGAGCATAGTGATAGAGCGCTTAATCAGTCCACCGATTAATCTGGCTTATCTTTTTTTTAGATAATCAACATACATCTGCCAATTGTTTTTGCAGTTCTGAGGCCACATTTACAGGCACATCTGCAGGCAGCCAAAGGCTGTGTGGTTGTGCTAGAACAATGTCAGCTAAACTAACTTACAGGACTCAGCTGAGGCAGAGGATGAAGACAACTGATAAACACTATCCTTTCATCTCAAGTCAGTAATTATTGTTTAAAGCAGGGGTTGGCAACATTTAACACTCAAACAGGCTGATGTGTTTGTTAATTGTATATATTTGTTCCGGTTAGTTTTGTTTTCACACTGCATTTTTGCGAGCGCACCAAAGACTTTTGTATGATAGGCCTACGTCCTGTCATCACTTATGTGGGCTGCATCTTCCTACCTTTGACACTGATTGGTTTGTAGAAGGACGTGCGTCTGACGTTAGCGTGTTGCCAGTTCAGTGGGTGATTAATTCAGTGGGAAGCCTTTTCAGGATAAAATGAATAAACAGATTCATTTCATTACCACAGTAGTGCTGTTATTATGGTATTTATACCAGTCGCAGCAACTTCAGGCACAGTAGTCTAGGGTAGTTAAGAGCTGAAATTAATAGTTATATGAACATCAGATCAGCCTTGAGTTGTGTTTATTGAAAAACTAACAGTTTACGTGAGCAAACACCATCTTTAACATCATTATATCTGTGTTTATTGTTTGTATAATAAACAATTTTGGGGAAATTATGTTCTTCAGCTATTATGACTGATGCACACAGTCTGATGATGACGTAGGAGCGGAGTGTCCAATAGAGGAACTACTTTACCTTGTGGAAGGTTCATAAACAAACAAAAATGCCCTCTTTATCATACATTGATAAATAAACAGTAATAACACAGCTGTGGTATAATCACAATAATACACAAGTGTTAATAAGGTGAGATATTGGCACTGGTGAACTGTGGTCGAAATTCTGTGCACTAGTGCCAATATCTCATCTTATAGCATGACCGTCAAGTCATTGCGATTACACCACAGTTCTGTTATTGCTGTTTATTTTTAGATTTATTGTTAGAGTTTGTACGTCTGTGTCAACAATGAATGCAACTTAACACAGCCGAATGCATTCATTAGAATGGGTGTCCACAAACATTTGGACAGTGAGTGTATTTCCTCCATGTTGGATGCTCCAAAGAACCTAAATTAAAGCATAGAGGCTGTAACCAAATATACTGGAACTGTCCAGTTACTTATGGACTGTGCAGTATAATCATAGAATAGTGCAACGTAATGTAATGCTTATTTACTTATTACACTGAGTAAGAAATTTAATTCCACAGTTTTTTACATCATGAACTCTCAGACCCCTCTGGGTGCATGAACCCCAGTTTGGAAACGATGCGTAAACTGTGGAACTGGACAAAAATGTCTGTGTTACATCTGCGCGCAGATCAAAAGCCTGCAGAGTGAGCCTTGCAGCCGGTGCTTACGTAAATCTACCTGACCTTTAGCCACAGCATATGACAAGTCTGATCTCAGATCAGTTTATACTATTTGTGCTCCTGATCATAGCCAGCCTTAGCTAGAACAGCATGGTGACACTTTACTAGTCATAAGGCTACATATCACCTACGTAAGCTTGTCAATTGTCAGACAAATGACCTAAAGGCTTATTACTCTGTTATAGAAGCTTTCAGTTTAGATCAATATTGGCAAATGTAACCTTTATGATATAGAAATAAGCCTTTATATTCTATTCTTTATATTTTTATATACATTATCTCCTCAATGCTGCTCCTTCATTTCATTTACATCTGTAGATACAGTATTTTCAACATTGTATAGTCTGTATATTCTCTGTCAAATATGTCATATTGGATCATTTTCCTCAATAAATAAATGACCAGGTATAATATTTTTTGTCTCATTTGTTTAACTGGGTTCTCTTTATCTACTTTTAGGACTTGGGTGAAAATCTGATAATGTTTTATGTCATATTTATACAGAAATATACATTTTCAAATGTTCAGGCATCACTAAACTGCATTTCTTTGCTCTGTATTCTGTACTATGCAATGACAATAAAGTTCTATCTATCCATCCATTCATAACCTCAATATAACATGATTGGATATGTAGGTGTTAAAAGGAGGGATGCACCAAATATTCAGCAACTGAAATTATTAATGGAAGAAGAAATGGAAGGAGACAAACTACCATGACAACCTTTACTAAATAACACTTGTTATGATGAAGCCAGAAAACACCCACTTAGCTTTGTGTTTGTGTTAACTTGTGTTGTTTGCATTAGCTTGTGCTGTTTGTTAGCTTAAGTTGTTTGTGTTAGCTTGTGTTATGTTTGTGTTAGCTTATGTTGTGTTTGTGTTAGTTGTGTTGTTTGTATTAGCTTGTGTTGTTTGTATTAGTTTGTGTTGTTTGTATTAGCTTGTGTTGTGTTTGTGTTAGCTTATGTTGTATTTGTGTTAGTTGTGTTTGTATTAGCTTGTGTTGTTTATTAGTTTGTGTTGTTTATTAGCTTGTGTTTGTTTTAGCTTGTGTTTGTTAGCTTGTGTTGTGTTTGTATTAGCTTGTGTTGTTTGTTAGCTTAAGTTGTTTGTGTTAGCTTCTGTTGTGTTGTGTTTAT
>BRDA01002529.1:0-10947 GCA_036984385.1 Crenuchus spilurus
TATATATATATATATATATATATATACACACACACACACACACACACACTCAAATACACATATATAGTTGAGGTGCCATTTGGCAGGGGTGGTTGGGTTTTTTTGTTTTTTCTTGTTTGTCCATTTTGTTCTGCAAATAAAAAAAAAATCAATAAAAAGACCTTTGTTGAAAAATATTCTAACAAAATTGAGAGTCTGGATTGTGAGGAGCTTTAAGCCATACTGATCAACATTAGAACAAAAAAATGCCATGAAATATGCCACATTACATGTAATGAATATACATTGTGATAGAATGCCAAAAGGTAGACTATCATGAACACCACCAAACTTTTCACTATATTCTAATGTTTGGAGATGCCATAGCAAACTGAAATTTAAGTTTTTTTGACAAAAGGAGCAAAAAAGTAAAACAAGTGGAAATTAAAGGCTTTGAAGACCCGGGGCGAAGGTCAGGGAAGTAAAGACAATACTCCTACAGCTAGGAGAGTAGTAAACCGGAAAAAGGACAAAAGTTCAGCACTTGTGCATGTTTCTATGGCAATGGGTGCACATTTGCTCTGAGAGCGAGAGAGAGAGAGCGTGAGTGCAAGCAAGAGAGAGAACAAAGCAGTTGGGTTTTCCAATAAACCATATCCTTTTCAAAAAGCAATGAGGTTTGATTATTGAAACTCTTTCAGCTCAGCTCAAGCATTAGAACTCTTACAGTCATTCAAATTTGTGAAATTAATAAGCAGGACTACAATACATTTGTCAATAAGGAAAGCAGTTAAAAGGTAACCTCTGGGACTCCTGCTGTCAAAAAATATAATATAATACTGCACATTACCTAGATACGAGAATCTCAGCAGCTGCAGATTCAGAAAGGAGTGGTTGGAACTAAATTTGCAAACTCTGGCAATAAAGATTTTATTTGCAAAACATTTGGGCACCCATGTTGCGTCAGATTTTCAACTTTGAATACCAGAATAGGGAGAGTCTTTTGGCTTCCCATCATGTTCCCCACCATTTTGCATGTAAAGAAGCAAATTCTTCCTCTTTCTGTCACCTTCGGGTACTGTGCCAGTCACATTAGGTACCTATTCTAAACAGCAAAGCAAAACTAATTAACAAATCTGTCAGGTCTGGCTCAGTTTAACTCTGCAGACTAATCTGTTTAAGCCTATTGTGCTAGAACCTTCCACATTAAAAATGTTCAGGCAAATCGATAAACAAAGAAAGACCTAAAACATTCAAATTCTTTAGGTAGATCCAGTACAAGTTCACCTTAGTCAAAAAAGCACAATCACAGTGTGATGATTAAAAAATGTAGTACAAAAAGGAAAAAACAGCTGAAGTTCTTGCCCTTAACCAACAAGACAAAATTCCCCATTATCTGAGTCAATGGCCACATTCACACCTAGCACTAACATGTGTCCTGGGTGATCTGATAAGCAGCCAGCACAAAGCACAAATGTGGTCTCAAGGATGCATTGTAATCTGATCTCTCAAACCACTTCGGGGGTTCAGAAAAATATATTTGTAGCATAAATATATTCGTTGCATGAACACCAAAGTGCCTCAAAACAGCCCCAATAGAAATAAAAACCACTCAAATCAACCACGTCACTTCCCCAGCCAGAAAACACTGTTATGAAGAGCAGACATTAATGCAGCTGCTTGCTATTGTCTCATCATCTAGTCTTCCATTCATGCACAAGTTGGGCTAATGCCAGGTCCACACTACTCAACTTTGAGTCATTGGTTGTCACACTACGTGATTGATTGAGCTGTAATAGCAAGTTTTTCAGTTGTTCTGGCTTTCACATTACATGACCATTTGGTGACACGGAGTCACACAATACACAATTTTTCATCTTGGGACCCGACTGCTCTCCAAAAACACGTTTCGTCATGAGAAAAGAACAGTACAGCCAGTAGTACAGTTAGTTATATTATGTACATACTGTCGTCAGCGTTATTTCATCTTTCCATTAAATCGATCTTAGATATAAATCAATCACATTATTTCTCCAATGTAGTCACAATAACAGAAAATGCATCAACGGTCACATGGGTCTCTCTCTATGCGATCCCATTGGTTGTAGGTAGTTACTGCTCAAGGCGTTCACCGACTGGATCAGATATTCAGTATATCAAATATTTCCCTGTGACTGGCCTTTGCCAGTGATCTACAATAAATAAATAAAAATTAAATAAATAAAAATAATAGGAGACTGGAAAACTGGCCTAAAATTGTGTAGTGTGGGGAAAATGGGGAAACAGACCAAAACAACTTGCTAGCCAATTCTATATCAAAACAAAAGCAGTGGGAGAGTTACTGTGTTAAATGTGACAATGCCTCTTCGCCAGCAGAAATTGAGAAACTGGATCAAAAGCAGTACAGGAGACGCATTTCAAATGCCAGGTGTGAATGGCTTTGCATTCTGGCAATCACTTGTGATCCAAGGTGCGACTTGAGATGCATATTAATGCAAGGTGTGAATGGAGTCAATAGAGAGATCACAACAGGATCTGCTGAACTTAGAGAAGTGAACTGACCATGCAATGCTTAAACTTCTCAAACATACACAGAAAGACACACGTGCAGAAGAATAAATCAGAACTGACAATACGTCTCGTGAGCTGGCAAAAGTAGGGCAAAATTCCAGACCGTGTTAGTACCCCCACTAAGCATTCTCTAGAATTCAGGAGCACCCAGACCTACTCTCCCTGCACCAATAACATGAATAATCTACAACTCAAGTCCATTTCTTTACATTTATACTACAGAGTACCCTACTGTCCCTTTACTGCTGTCAACACTGATGTTCCCCATCGCAGGACTAATAAAGGATTCTCTCATCATTCATTTAATCCTGCTTGCTATGTGCAGCTGGTTGTTATTCTTAAATTCTTCTCTTCTGACTAGTTACGAGAATGTCACGTGAAACCTAAAGTGATCTCCACTGACATTATTTTATTCTCTTAAACAGACCTTTTCGCCCAAATTCCCAGCCAAAGCATTCCAGACCTGAGCAAGCAGAGGTTTTGTAGCTTCCAGACTACAATAGCCATCTGTCCACATCAGCAACAGGAACAACAAAAGCAGTGAAAGGCGGACTAATCCCAGAACACATGCGTTGGAGAGAAAAGCTTGAGTTTAATGCAAAGCTACACACTTCTGCTGTTCTTACGATGAACATTAAGTATAGGATCAATTTAAAGGGTAAAAAATGCTAATCTCACCCTAAGTTCATGCTCAGTGCGATGGACGCCGAGTTTTTTAAGCCCGATGGTCAGATCATTTACACAGATGCCTCCGTCCCTGTTCACGTCCAGGATCTGGAAGAGGACCTTCAGGCGATGCTCCTGCTCGGGTCCGCCGCACACTGAGCAACTCTGCGCCGCGTTGTCGGGCTCCAGCGTCTCCTCGCTGGTTTTACCCGGGAAATGCATCGCCGCCGTTGGGCTTCGTCCACCGCTAAAGCCGCCACCACCTCCACTGTCTGAATGGCACTGACAGAAAACTCCGCTTAGCAAAGGCGACACAAGAGCGTCTTCCCGGTGCATCACACGAGTTTACAACCGTTTAAACGAGATTTTCTTCAACTACAGCTAATATTCAGTATAAAACAAGCAGGGAAAGCATATACCCTGTAAAGTCAACGACTATAACTAACTTTATACTGAAAACGGTCCGGTTACGGCATTTTTAACTAGCCGTATGCTAACTAATCGTCTAGCTTTAAAAATGCAATAAATTACCCGCGACTCTGATATGATTTAAGGCGATGTTTTGTGTTCGTCTTCTTTAAGTCACCTGTTCACAGACATTTCCTCCATTTTATCACCAATTGTACGTTTAAAAATCGTAAAAACGACAATTACAAAGCAGTAGTGATGAGGCGGACGCTAGCTTAACGTTAGCTCAACCAAAACGTCGTGTTTTTATTTAATATACGCGCCAGAAACTATATGTAAATCGCGGATAAAACTCACATCTGTGTTTAATACTAGTGTCGACAGAAAAAATAATTTTCAGGCCGAAAACAGACGAATAATCCGGTTTGAATTGGCGGAGCGTCTGACAGCTGAGAAAAACGCCGGTAAGAATGCACGAGCCACGAGGCGGAGCTGTAGATGAATGAGTTGGCGAGTGAAGAGGAGGGGCGAGAAGACATGGGCGTGATTGACGCGAAACATGGCCAAATCACAGAAGACCCGCCTTCCCTCTCACGGCCCACTCAGTTTGCAGTGAGAAGAGCGGCGTTTCGGACTATTTAAACCTAACCGTGCCAGTAAAGCGGGTTTCTGTTTACATGTAGGTCACGCGCTTCTACTTCTGTGAGTTTATTGGTCGGTTGTGAAACAGAACTCGAATTATTCATGTAGACGTGGAGTTTTAAATGATGTGCAAGTGCAAATCATATTATTATTATTATTATTATTATTATTATTATTATTATTATTATTATTATTATTATTATTATTATTATTATTATTCATTCATTCATTCATTCATTATCCCACCCGCTTAATCCTTATCAGGGTCGCGGTTATTATTATTATTATTATTATTATTATTTATTAAGTGAATATAGACGCGCCAAAATAGCTTTCAATGGAATTAAAGTCCCAACACAGCAAGAAAGAAATCCGTAGAAGCGATTAGTAGTACATCAGAAACATAAAACAACACAAAACTGTGCTGAGCTACTGTTCCTGATTTTACATCTAAAGGTGGCCCAAGAAGGTAGGTGTGTCTAGTGTACCGTCACAACAGACACTATCACACCACCACCACGTCAGTGTCACTGAGAATAACCAACCACCCAAATAATACCTGTTCTGTGGGATGAAGAACAGTGTGAAACGTGGCAAATTATCTTTTTACGTTTGGGGTTGGAAAGAAAAGAGTAGGTCATGGTTGTCACCAACAGGTGGCGGTACATGCACAGTTTAAAGGTCTTTGGCAATCCTGACACGTGAATCAGACTGAAATACCTCAGCGTATATACAGTATATATAAATGGGAGTTTCTAGCCCTAATTTGAGTCCAGACACTGCTAAAAATAAGAGTCTTTTTAAATGTGTTTTTGCCATAAGCTGAAAAAAATACACCTGAGTTATAGTTTGTGTTTATATCCTCAGAATCAAAAAATGACAAATGATAACAGATTAATAGAATTAGTGTGTGATTTTAATCTGACACAGCACCTCAATTTTCTATAGAAAAATGATATGAATTTAAATAAATCTATTTATTTGTCTGTTATTATACATTTGTCTAATTTGTCTTGTTATTTGTTTCTTATATTTGTGGAGTCTGTGAGGCTGCTAGTAAACCTCTGTTCCTAGAATCGCCACTGATATATATGTAGCAAACGTTAATGGTCTTCCAGACATTAAGATCTGTAGTTTTATTACACAGTGTGCAGATAACTGTTTAAGGAAGTCCACGCGTCAGAGTGGGCGGAGCTTATCTGAGAGCCTGAGCAGAGAAGGAGCAGAGCTTTAACTTCAGTAGTGGGAGTTAGTCAGCCTGATACACTCCGAGACGTGTCTTACGGTCCGGTAGGTCTTCTCTGTTGTATTGCTGGGCTCATAGTGATTCTGTTCTTGCACGTTTTTGTCTCGTATGGTCAGTATTTTGTACAGAACAGACGAATCCTGTGAAACTGCACCTTTAACTCAGCTAGAGTGTGTTTACTATATTGACTACTGCTATGTACTGAAGAAAACACAATGTCCACTCCTATTTCTCTGCTTGTTCGTTTACTCCACTCTTTTGTGATATTATCTAATGTTTTTTATGACACAGGGAGTTTTGTAGACCTTGGACTGCGAGCTTTTCCTGGCTTTGATAAGTACTAGGTAAGTACTATAGGATAACACTTCAGTGGTTCTGACTCCTACAGACTGTACTGTGCTCTAATCTGTGCACTATTTGTTCCTGACTGTGCAATATTCTCTGTTCTGTACAATAATTATTCTAAAACTGCTACTTCTTTTGTATATTGACATTCAGTGGTTTTTCATTATTTAAAAATGTTCTGCATTGTAGATTAATACTAAAGTCAACAAAATTATGAAGAAATACATATTAAATTATTTAGTAAATAAAAAAACAGTGTTAAACAAACCAGAATATGTTTTATATTTTACATTCTTCAAAGTAGACACATCTTGCTTAGATGACAGCTTTCTTGTCATTTTCTCAGTCAGCTTTATGAGGTAGACACTTGTAATGGCTTTCAGTTAACAGCTGTGTCTTGTCAAGAGTTCATGACTTGCATTTCTTGCCTCTTAATGTGTTTGAGAAATCAGTTGTGTGTCTACTTTGAAGAATCTAAAATCTAAGACATCTATTCTGGTTTGTTAAACATTTTTAAGTTTGCTACATGATTCCTCATGTGTTCCTTCGTAGTCTGGATGACTTCATTATTCAAATAAATAAATAAAAACATTGCATTAGATGGTGTTTTTTTGATGGGTACTGTACATTATGCATATTGCTTTTTAATTCTGCCCCCTATATAGCATGGACTTATGTTTTACTGACTGGATGTGTAAAGCTCTGTTGGATTGCTGCTCAATTTTGTAGTACAATGTGCAATGACAATAAAGACATCTTTATTTAATTGACATGCAGTTACATCATTATGTATTGCATCTAAAGTGACATTTCAAGCCTTTTTAGTTTTAATGTTGTAATGGCCTAGTGGTAAGGATCTGGTCTTGTGACCAGAAGGTTGCCGGTTCGATCCCCAGACAGGACTGAAGCGCCCTTGAGCAAGTCACCTAACCCCCCAACTGCTCCCTGGGCCCTGATGGATAAAGGCTGCCTACCGCTTTGGGCACAAATTCTCACAGCCTAGTGTGTTCACTAGTGTGTGTGTATATATGTGTGTGTGTATTTCACTGCACAAATGGGTTAAATGCAGAGGTCAAATTCTGTTGTGTGAAAATCACATTGGCAAATTGGTTCACCTCTCATCTCAATAATGTTGTTTAAAAATCCGAAATGTATAATCTCAAATTATTAGACTATTTCAGCTTTGAGTAAATTACTATTCAAGCAATATTAACATTAATAAAGGCATTGGCAAATGTCACTTTACATGGAATTAATATAATATGAAGCCTTTTTCTATTAAATAATAAGCACAAATGAACTGTGTCACGATATTCCAATTTTTCCGGATATTCCAATTTTTCCTGACAAGAAGTAATATGTTATCATATATATCAGGTTTTTTTGGACACTGCCCTGATTGTAATACCATGGTTCAATACAATGAAATGTCTGGGTAAAGGGTATCATACTGCAGTGCTAATAGTCAGTCTTAACATGGTAAAATTTTAACATGGCAGTTAGTTCTACTATAGTACTTTATTGGATACTATGATGCTACCAAATAAATAGATTCAGATAAAACATATAAAAGTCAGATTAAAGGCTAAATCACAATTCTGAGAACAGTATGGTATATGTAGAAAGGTTGGCTGATTATTGCCATTTTTAGTGGATAAAATAATTTCTAAAGAAACACATTTACAGGCACATCTGCAGGCAGCCTGATCAGTGTGACCGCTGAACAATGTAAGCTATACTGTCTGACAGGGCTCAAAAACACTGTGTGGTCAGTTCAGACACTTTCATCTCAAGTCAACAGTTATTTTTTTTTTTTTTTATATTTTATATTTATATTTTATCAGATGTAAAAAGGCACATTATTGTTATATTGGCTTTATATACCAACTTAATATCAATATCAGCATATTGATTTTTATCAGTCATTGATTAGCCTGTATTGGTTGATAATAATAATATTTATTTCTCAGATTCCACATTAATACCATCAACCATCATGCAGCTATGTTAGTACCATGTTTTTAACTGTGCATGTAGGGTTTTATCTGACAGGTGCCTTGTGTTACAGAACCGTTGCCCCGTTTGCCTGAGATGCTGAACCAAAACAGAGGCATCAAGAAGGACTTCCAAGCGCCCGATTAAGAAGGCAGACTGTCCCTCCTATCATCTACCTCAGCATTCCTCTAGTTTTAAGAGTGGAACAGCATCTACATCCAGCACACAAAGACTATGGCATTTTTGATGAAGAAGAAGAAGTTCAAGTTCCAGGTTCAATTCACTTTGGAGGAGCTGACAGCCGTGCCGTTTGTAAATGGGATGCTTTTCTGCAAAATCAGGCTGTTAGAAGGCGGAGACTTTACCATTTCTTCATCCAGGTGAGCACTTTATGTTCCTCACCTGCGTTCAGACTCAGGTTGGGATTGGTGGTGGTAGTCTCATAGCTTGCTCAAGTGCAGGGTACGTATAAGCTGTGGAACCATTTGACCCACTTATCTTGGAGGTTCCCTGGCACTACGCCGCTTTACCCAGATCAGCATTATTAAAACCTTCATGAGGGTGTATTCCCAAATGGTTTGAAAGTATGGTTCTAATTAGTTTAGAACCTTTATGTGGAGGTTCATTACATTTAAAGATGCTGAGCATTTGTTATATTTATTTTTTGGTCTTTGCCATTGTGTAAGAAGTGAACTGTTGAGTATGAGACTGATTAATCTTGAAGTCTAATGGCTTGTTGTGTTTCACATATGTCTTGCAGGTGTTCTGTATGCAGGTATTCGTATTTGTGCTTGATTTAGAATACCTGCAGTCATGTTTGTTAACCTTTTGTGTTGCATTCACACATTTCTTGGCCTACCTGCATATTAGGGATTGTGAGCAACAGCTGACAGCAGTCACTTGTCAGCCTTCAGCTTTGCTAGTGTTGGCGGAAAGGAGCTTAGGTCAGACACACAGGTGCGGATGGGCCTGGAGTACGATTTGCATAGCGTACTACTGAGGATAACCGTAATCTCGTGTGGCTTTGTGTGTGAAAGAGAGATGTACAAATGCTTGTCACTACACATCCATCTGCTGTACTGCCTTTATGTAATTAAGGTCATTTTTTTGCTCTGGGTGGGTCATGCCATGGGTGAACACACCTAATTACATCTGGTTATTAACAAGTGTGGAAATCTCTGACTCACAGTGATACAATTAGATAATTAATTCTTTAACGATGTAGTCTGTCATCTATGTTCATACATGTTTTTGATGTGGTTGAATTGTAAAAAAAATTTTAAGGTCCAACCAGGTAGGCCAGGTGGTGGTATTTCAGATACATTAGAGGCAGCTTGGTATGTGCACGTGGGTCTGGAAGTTTGGATGAAATTAAAATAAAGATAATTGCATAATTACATAATATTAATCCAGAGGGTATGCACTGGAAAACTGGAGAACCCACTGTGTTCCTAGACAAAATGAGGCCAAATTATAATCTCCTAAAAAAAGATGGTTCTTAAAGGGTTCTTTAGTAAAGAAACTGTTTCTATATAGAACCATGAACACTCTAAGAACCCTCTGCATGATTGCCTGGTGAACGGGTTCTTCAGATTGATGTGGAATGTGTTGTAAATGGTTCTATATAGGACCTTTTTAAAAACGGTTCTATGTAGCCCACCAAAAATGCCCACTTTTTTTTGATGCTATATTTTCAAAAAGCTTCCATATAGAACCATCTGCATTCTTCATTAATCTGAAGATCCATTTCAGTGAGTGTTCATGGTTCTATATAGAACTAAAGAACCCTTGAAGAACCGTCTCTTTTAAGAGTGTATAAATGATCATATGGACATTGCCATGTTGGTCAAAAATAGGTCAGTTTTGTCCCAGATTTGTTTTTGTATTGTACTCAGATGGTATTTTTGGACACATTGCACTGAGGGTGGTGTAGCGTGGGTGCTCTTCACTCTCTGGCAGTGCCAGGCACGTTTATGTACCCGTGGGCTCTATGCACTGATATGCCCTCGGCATTCAGCCTGGACAATGCTCCGTCTGTTTAATGAACAGGGATTCTGAGAGGTTATGTCACAAGTGCCCCGGCTCATTCCTCAAAAAGGAGGGAACGAAATGAGATCTGAACAATGTAGGACTTGTCAGTTGTTATCGCGATATTGACCTTTGCAATACTGATATCACAGATGGCTGCAATATTCAAATGAGTGTTCTACCAAATCACAATGGTTCATACTGTGAGCATTCTGACTACAGCTGTATGATTTGTTCATTTTAATTGTGATAGTAGCATTTGCAGTACTGCTTGCAATATACAAATAGGCCATCTAACCAGTGACTATTTGTAGTGTTTTCACTGTATGCTGTGTTTATGAATCATTTAAAGAAAGAAAATGAAATTATACTGGTTAACATCATTCTTGTCTTCTTTAACCATCGTCTTATAGCAAGGGTCATTTGATAGACTTAAGTATCGCAATTTTATGTTTCCGATACTGATTCAAATCTCAGTACTAAGGGCGGCACGGTGGCTTTGTGGTTGGCATGTTCGCCTCTCAGCGCTGAGGTCTTGGGTTCAAGTCCTCATGTTCATGTTCTGACCGTGTCTGTGTGGGTTTCCTCCCGCAGTCCAAAAACATGGAGATCAAGTGAATTGGCTCTAAATGACTCTGGTGTGTGTGGATGAATGTGTATGTCTGTGTGTGTATGAATGCCCATATGTGGTTGGCACTCTGTCCTGGGTGATCCCTCCTAGTGCTCGATGTGTGTGGTTGAGATCTAAGTTTTGTTGATTGTAAAGTGTCCTTGGGTATTAGAAAGGTGCTATGTAACATATAAAAGACTGGTGGTTCATTTTGTTCTGCTACATTAGCAGTGTAGATCTTCAGCCATTGGACTTCCAGACAAACATAAATGAGTAGTGTAAGTGCACACCTCTGACATTAAAAAAAAAAAATTGGATTTAAATAATGGCAATATATTGCCTTGTTTAAAGTATCGCAATATATTCGCCCTATTCACAATCCCACAATTCCATGTGCGATCGGCAACATCCGATGTAGTTGTTTACATAATGGCAGCAGTGAATGTGTCGGCAGGAG